>SZWC01001608.1:235425-271601 GCA_023375785.1 Penium margaritaceum | reverse complement strand
CGCAAGTGCCTCAGCAAAACTAGCGCCACTGCTGCGGCCAATTGCCGTGCCTTGCTCGAAAGATGAAGAGATACGACTGTCCCGATGCTGTTTGCTGCCCCGCAATGTGCTGTTGTTGCTGTTGCTGCTGTTGTTGTTGCTGCTGTTGCTGCTGCTGCTGCTACTGCTGCTCGCTACTACCGCTGCTGCAGCTGCTGCTGCTGCTGCTGCTGCTGCTGCTACTGTTGCTGCAACTGCTGCTACAGCGAGTGCTGCTGCTGCTTCTGTTCCTCCTGCTCCTGCTACTCTTGCGCCTGCTGCTGCCGCTGCTGCTGCTGCTGCGCTTGCTGCAACTGCTCCTGCTACTGCTACTGCCGCTGTCCTAGCTGATGTTGCTGCTACCGCCGATGCAGCTCACGAGCCCTGAATCGCGGTACTATCCCACGAGGTCGTGCGTGTGAACGTAGCGCATGCACACGCGCACACAGTCTACACTCTCTGCAATGCAGCGCGGAGGACGTGGACAAGCACATGCATTTGCACGTGCCCGTCCAGGCAATGGGTGCTTTGTGCCAGTTTGCCGACTTTGGACCGTCACGACGTGGTCTTGTGGCGCGCGTCTAGAGATGCGGACGTGGTGGGCTTGTGTGCGTGCAGAAGGGAAAACGATGTCAAGTCACGGCCGGCCTGCACCAGAGTGCCGAACATTGCATCGCCAGCGTCTCGGTGCGCAGTGAAGCGCAGTGCCGTGCGTTGCCGACTGCGGAGGCACGCTTCTGCAGTGCAAAGCGTTGGGCGACGGTGGACAGGCTGCGCGAGGAATTAGCTCTGGTCGCAGCACGAGTTGCTGGTCAAGAATGAGCGCACTGTGCCGAGGGAGACGATCACGTAGCACAAGTGCCTCTCAGCCCCTCTCCCGTCTGCAGATCACGGCATGGCGCATGGAGGCGCGCGGCCGTAACAAGTTGGTCGAGATGAGAAGCGATGGAGGAGAGTGGCATGGACAGACTTCTGTTGGTTGGCAAAGGACGACGAAGGCATCAGGCCGCCTTCGCGAACAGTGGCCAGCCATTGTGGTCCGCGGCGCTTGAAACAGGAGGGAGTCGATGGGCCCGAGTCTCGCAAACATTGTCCAGATTGTCGCACGATAGGGCGAACCCTTGTTCTTACTGGCAAAAGTCAGCGATCCTGGCCGTTCCTCGTTTATCTAACCGTCGGTTACTCTCATAATTTGGTTTCCCTACATACTTTTCGGGGACTTCCCCGCATATATTTTCTATATCCTGTTCTCCGGATGGTCTTTGCCCTCTGGTCTGCCTCCCAGAAGCGGCCAGTCTGGAATTGTCACAACGGACCATGGAAATGGTGGTCCAAGAGCTTGAAACCTTACTGGAAAAAAAACTCAGTCCAGCAAGAAAGTACATAGAAGCCGGGGAGGTATCCTCACCCCAACATATGGGGCCGGCGGATAGACACCAAAAGCAAGCGACCTCGAAGACTGCCCGATGACCTCAGGCCAGCTTGCACCTCGTCTCAAACGGCACGATGGTCGTGCAAGGGTGCAGTGCAGAGCAGAGTGTTCCCAGAATTTGGAATCTGGCTGAACTCGCGCGCTAGAAGCACTCGCTGAATTGTCCACCAGCGAGGCGCTACAGTAATTACCCGCTAAAATTCCGTAAACTTCCACCGTCTCGCTGGACATCTGTCTTTCCTCACCGCAACATAAAATTTTCAACTAAACCCATTAAAGAACTTTTTATTTGGACCCGTAGGATTGTTGTGGGGTTGTGGGTTCTACAAACGTTTGGTGGATTTCCAGGCCTGTAGATTACTTATAGCAAAATATTCTTCAACACAAGTAAACAATTGTCTAGATTTGGATAGTCCTTTTTATGATATGTTATTTTTTCTTGACAAAAGTAACAAATGAATTTTTGACAAAGCCTAATGCAAACATGGAAATTCAAATTTCAAGAGACGTGTTGAACGTGCTTTCTCACACCCTCTACCAGAGTTTGGATGACGAGAATGGAAGAATCTCCAAGGTGGTGTGTTGTCCCCTCCGTACTTCCGAGCCTTATGCCACCATGAACCAAGCTCGTTCTTCACAAATAGAACGATCTTTACAACTCGTTCTGAAAGGAATCTCTTGACATTGGCCACACAGGTTAGGCTTAATTATGCGCTAAGTTTGATCCAAAGGGTGATCAATTTCCATAAAATAATTGTTATTTGTGTGGTTAATTTCAACTCAAAGCCTTCTCAAATGATCAAAAACATTTCAAAACACCTTAAGTATAGCTACGACATGCCTGTTTCCACGTCTTTTCTCTTTCCCAAAGATAGGCTATGGTACAAGGCAGACATTTACGCTCATAAAATTATGTTTTCAACCATAGTCCTGGTTTGACCTTCAGTTTGCAACATAAGAAGTCCAGATCACACTCGGATAGAGATATCTCCCTCTTTTCCAAGTCGAAAACATTACCCAGTTATATGCATGGGGGGTTCTGTCATTTTGGCGCGAGGTTCGAGCACAGTTCTCAAGTGTCACGCCGCAATGACCGGTAGGGGATTATACCGAGGCTGCTTTCATTTTATTCCCTAATGTCCGAATTCCGAACTCTAAGTAGAGAACGACTCAGTCGCCTTAATACCCCCCGTTTTACGATAGAGACCTGCTATCTTGTCGCCCTCCGTGATGTCGTTGTTGCCACCACAGAAGTAGCTCATGTTCTCGAAGATCCGTTCGGGAACAGCACAGCCACAAAACGTTCTAGGAACTTTAGGAACTAACCAGCCTTGTGTGTGGAGCCGATGCCTAATGAACGTGGAATGGCGTGTGCGCGGCATCATCTGGAGGACATAATGGTGGGCAAATTTGGCTGCTGGTATGAGGCCGTGATTTCGGGCCCGTCAGTACTATTGCGATCTCGCATTGTTTATTTTTTGCCTCTTATGTCGTCCAGTTTTCTCGCAACTGAGCTCCCTACCACCGGGTCGTACTCGGCTCTTCACACGTTGCAGCTCACGAAGTATATTCACTGTCGACACTGTAGTACCGTGACCGATCATCAACATATCGTGTGGAGTTCGTAAGATTTGGGAGGCGCAAACCTTTAATGAACAGAGCTGACATATGCCACATTAATGAGCCAGCCAGTAGCATTGAGGATGGTGTCGCCGTTGCGTCAGATCAGGTGGCGGGACTTGCTGCCGCCAGGTCATCAAGGGATCACTGCAGCTGGTAAAGCGCGAAGCACCACGGATTATCGGGATTCGAGAACTGGCGGAAGATCTGCATGGTGACTGAAGTGAGCCCTCGAAGCCGAGGCTGCCCGAAAACCGACGACGCCAGCTACATCCAGCAGCATGCGGTTCCAGCAGCGTCGATCGGAACTGACCACAAGTTGGAGCGTCGCACCATACAACGCCCACTAGAAGCTTAACAGGTCCTGAACCGTGTAGGCCGCGGCTGGGAAAGATTGAGTGCCACCATGAGTGTAGTTCACCCACGATTTCACCCAACCACTCTCAACGGACCTCCTCCACGGATGGATTTGGGTGCGCGGATGGGACGGGGGTGACGGACAGCGTCCTACGGCATGGTTCTTATTGGGGCGAAATAGCCCGTAAGTCGAAGCCCCTGAAGGAATGACCGCGCCATCTCCACAAGTGGAATCTTATATATTGCATATCCTGCACTTGAAACAATTAATAGAGGCATCCGACCATGCGCCACTGATCGAGCATAGTGAGGAGGGTCATTGTCACTTGATCACGACCCTTGCTCCCTCACAAGATCACGATCAAAAAATGGCCTTCATTTCGTTTTTCTGCTTGCAAACCCCCTATGACGATTTAGGATTTTGTTTCCTTGCACAACCGGAGCCCACATAAAACATAGAACCCTACATCGTAAGACAAGGTTTGGAAGTCAAAAAAGGGGTCATTGCTAGATCACGATCGAGAAAAAAATCCCATTTCAAATTTTTGGTTCAATTTTTATGGCACCACTCCTTGTTTGAAGGGAAAACACTAGTGTTTTTTACGTTATTTCTTGGTCCTGAATAAACTATGGGGTGTAACATAACTTCACGCCTGATTCTTCATTTTTTCCCGTTTCCTAAATCCTAGTAAATAACTCTACGTTGTAGCTTGAATTTTGTTTTTCAATATGGTACTTTGGAGGTTTTTTTAACCGAGAGTAATTGTTTTCGACTCCGTGCCATGTGCGAACTACTCGCCTACCAAGTTTGTGTGCGTCTCTTGCTTGTATGCCGTCAACAGGTGACTCAAAAGTTAAATTCTTCATTTCTTACTACGCTGCCAAAGGTGGACAGCTCGTGCTATCGGCTTTTTTTGGCGAGTGTGGGTGTCGCGCAACACAACTCGGCCGGACGAATTGTTTTTACGTTTTTTAAATGGGTTGTCCGACCTAAGGACCCTACTCAGTCATCCGGCTCAGCTACAAGGCTATTTACTCTCGTTTGTCAACCATGGGGCCGTGGCGGACGATCTTGCCAACAATGGAGCCCTGTCGGCCAAGCTCAGCGGCGAGGGGGCCCTTCGGTTATTTCCTTCGAGTCAAAACATCGCCACGTTGTAGAGGTAATTCCTGCAAACTCCGCAAGCGCCATGCCTCTTGTTTGTTCCATGTACTCGCACACAAGATTTCATGATCACAAGGACCAAAAAGCTATTTGCTGGACAGTTAGGTGGTTTCGAATGAGGTTCGAAGATCATATCCCTTTGTACACTTGCGTTTGTAAAAGATGTGAGGGTTTCCATGACATGTTGGACAACCTTTCATTGTGGGGTTCGTCCATCCCACTGAGTAGTGTTTAGTGAGTCCATCGTAAGCAGACAGTCATTGACTGGTAGTGACACCAGCCATCTCGAAACGCAAAACAAGGTAGCGGGCCCTCGCGTCGATTGCCGTCCAAATGCGGGCCTCGGCGTCGATGCCTCAAGAAAGAGGCTCCTCCCATAGGGAGTAGGGAAGAACTCGAGCTCTTAGGCCGATATGTACTTTTTAAAAACACCGAATGTTTTTTTCAACAAGTATACCACAAGCACATTACACGCCAACAAAAATAGTAACAAAATTACACAACGATGCAGCATTTGACCCAACCCCGAATTGAATTCAAAGTTGCAGATTTTGGTTTTTGCATGTGCATCCGATGGGCCCTGCTACCGCATCGCCTGGTAGATTCCCTTTCAATGCATGGGATGTCTTGCCCACACCACACCAACCCCTTCCTTTAACAACCGCAAACACATCAAAATAAGGGTTTGAAATTGTTCGATGATCCATCAACATTCCAACGCTACATTTTGGGCATCAACGACATAGTGCTACTCATTGCTTTTCTTCAATAGGTGAATGCATCAAATCAAAACTAGAAACATGTTGGATATGGCATTGCCACATATCGATGTGGGAAGGGGCATCTCAGTGCAGCGATAATTGCATGGTTGCATGGAGTGTGTCTGGGAGAGGAGTCCGGAAAAATCTAAAAACTTTCGAACGTACACGTTTCGGCCACAGGGCCTTCATCAGCGCTCAAGTGAAATGACAGAACGGACATGCATGTTTTATCGTACAAGAGGAGACACACACCAAAATAAAGCATAAGAGAGTGCGGTGGCTGTCCTATGGGTGACCACCTGGCCTATTTTCTAAGCCTAGCGGACATGAGATAGGACCTCATTTTCCTAGGCAGTTTCCAAGCCACGACAACCCTAGAGTTGAACACGGTAGAATTCAAACGTCGAAGGCGAGTGGAAAATTGCCTAAGACATTTACCCAAGTGAAGACTCTCTGAACGTGGGTTCATAAAAGTTTTCATCACCAAGGTTCGACCTTTGGCTAGAGACGTGCTGGCAGACGTAGATCGCTTGAGAGCTTTTATCTTCTCTACTCGTTGAGTGTGCCACACCTTTGAAAAGAGAGAAAAAAGCAATCGCTCGGGATAACCACGCGCTCTAAGTCAAATCCAAGATAAGCTCTTGATCTTGGCAAAGTCCAGGGACGATGTTGTCCGAAGAAGGTAGCGACGTAGTTCCGCGAGAATGAAAGCTCTCAGACAGCTCCTACTGTGATAGCTACTGAAGGGAAGATACAAGTAACTATTCAACTGTTTCTGGTATGTTTCCATATCAAGAGTTTGATGAAACTTGAACCTTTTACCTTTGAAGAGTTGTAGGTCCAATAAGTCAACCGTTGAGGATGAAATCCTCCTGGTCAACTTGATGTCGAGTTCTAGACTGTAGAAGGTAGTGAAGAAGGATTCTAGGCTCTCTTGACTCCCTAACCAAAGAACGAGCCCATCATCAATGTAACGCTGATGCAACAAAGGCACGGCGTCAGTGATATGGAGTAGTTCCTGGTCTAGACAACTCATAAACAGGTCGGCCAAAGCGAGGGCGACTGGAGTGCCCATTGCTGTGCCTTTTATCTGATGATAAGTTGCTCCTTGAAACTCAACATACGAGTTGTGAAGCACCCATGAGAGGAGTTGCATGACAGCAGATGTACGTGGATGATGAGCTAGGAGGAGGAGTTGTTCGATGGTGTTGAGAGCCTTAGAGATGGGGATGTTGGGGTAGAGAGAGGTGACATCGTAGGTGTCAAGGAGAACCTCCTGTGGTAGAATCCTATCCTCGAGGTCAGTCAAGAAAGAGATGCTGTGCTTGAGGTAGGTTGGTTTTTTGGCGACGAGCGGTTGCAGTTCTTCATCTATCCACCTAGAGACGTTGGAAGTGATCCAATCGTAGCAGGCGGCGATGGGACGACCCACTGGTGGGTTCTTGTGCACCTTGATGATGTAGTAGAATGTTGCTGGTCGCTAGCCGGTAGGAGGTTTTTGAAGAAAGAATTTCCAATGAGAGGATGAGAGAAGATTGGAGCTGTTAGTGAGCTCCTTGATGTGCAGAAGTTATGCGTCAACCTCATCTGCATTGTAAGCGCGTATCATGTAGGTAGATTTGTGTTGTAGATGAGTTAGAAAGAAACGGATGTGCTGCTCTCTGTCCAAAACAACCAGGCCAAGATTCTTGTATGCTGCCTTAATCACAATGCCTCTGTCTTGACGAAGTAGTTTTAGGGCAGACGAGAGATGGCTTGGAAGTGCCTTTCTCCTTGCTGGACTAGAATACTAAAAGCAAGAGGCAACTTGAGACATGATTCTCTCAAATTCCTTCGCCACATACCGTGGAGCTGGTGGTGGTTTCCACGTCGGGTTTGGGACATAGAGCCTTGGAACCGCTTTGTGTGGAGTCTTCGTGAAATGCCATGCCAGTCTAATTTGACGAAAGAAAGAGCAAAAGGAAGGCAAGAGCTTCGCAAAGGAGAGTGGCTTTGGCCTGAACACGAAGTTCAAGCCGAGCCCAAGAAGAGAGAGTTGATCATGGGAGAGGGTCCTAGATGACAGATTGTGCACCCCCCGGTTTGTCATTCTGTGGTCTAGTGCCGAGGGGTCATTTCACCAAACATCACAAGGGCCAAATCATGCACGGGGAGGTTTAACAGTTTGTGCTGCTTGCGCGGCCTGAAGCGTTTTTTGCCTTCCCCTTGCGTTTGAATCTATTGGTCTTGTTCTTCGTTGTAAGCTTTGGCTTCTTGGTACTCCCCTTGGTCTTGTTGGTCATCGTCTTTGTCTTCGTCTTCTTTGCCTTGGTCTTGATCTTGTTTGTTGGTGCAGTTGGCTTGGGGATTGTGGTGGTGGTTCTGGGCTTGAGGTTCTTGACCGCTTTGCTCACGGCCTGCACCACAGCTTGGTTGAGTTTCAAGACCACTACTTTCACAAGCTTGCGGATGCCTAAATCAAACCCATCCGGAATTCGGTGAGTACATGGTCATATCCCGATTTTGATGTCATGCTGGCAAATGCAATGTAAAAATGTGGTGACATTTCTGGATAATGGTTTGCCATCACAAATATGGGCAAAAGCTACCGGTTTCCTCCACAATGGACAAACCTACCTAAAATAATAAGGTTCCACCGCATGTGGGATGGATACATACCCCTCGTTTAGGAAAGTAAGCGTGACCCCCCCTGTTGGAAAAGGGGTCATTCGGCTCAATTTCAGGTCCACAAGAGCAAGTTCTTGGAAAATACCACATACCTTCTCCGATCGTCAATCCGTCTTCACCATTGTAAAGATCAGGTGGAAAATTCTTTGTGGACTAATTCTGATGCCGATGCAACACTTGGATTGGGAGATATAGATTTTCAAAGTTTCCGGGGTCATGGACCGCCGATGTCTAGATGACCATGGGCGATGGCTCCATGCCTTAGCCTAAGAAAAAAAAAGGCAAGAGGTCTAGGGTCAAGACCTGATGGGATAAATATCAAAAAAGGTCCTAGATTATTGGGTTTCCTTGTCAGAGTGTGCTGACCAGGAAAAAGGTACCTCTCCTTCCTTTTTAGGTGAGGTGAGATCCTTGTGTGCTAGCCATGGATACATGCCGATTATCCCTGGGATTGTGGGTTATGTGACCACTAAGAGTGTGCCATGAGATGATTCTCTAGCTGTCTAAGTCGTGTGTGAGTGGTCGGCTTGATTGCTAGGCTGATTTCCTTCTGTGAGATTATGGACTCTAGTGTGTGAGCCTTAGCCTCCATGGCTAAGTGGTATGGCTTGTGAGAGGGCTGAATGGCCCAAGCTCTAAATCTATATGTACTCCATCATTTTGAGTGAATCAAAAACCATTTTTCAGCACAAGTGGTGCCCTTTCAGTCCCACATGCTTGTTTCTCAAAGGCTCCCTCTCTCTTCCAGCTCCAACACTTGGTATCAGAGCCATGTTTTGCCACTTTTTGTCAGCACGGGTCGTCACTTTGAGAGTCACAGGTTATTAATCAGCGTCCACTAAACTTGACAATCGACCACAAAATATTCAAGTTCAAAATACAAGCTTTCCAACGAGCCCGAGATTGCAAAGATCGAACGGTTGGATTGAGAGATATATTCAAAATGAGGTCGACCAAGGCTACACTCTTCTCTCTGAGTAAGACTGTCGCCTCATGATGACCATAACTCTCTCATTTCTTTGAGGGGGTAGCGGGAAAAAGAATCTTACGAGGGGTGCTTATGTTTGCAAACTCAATGGGGGTAATTATAACAGGCTTTGAGGATGCAAAGTTGGTCTTCGAGAATAGCGAGGAACTCTCCCCATTCGTTTTTTTGTGAGAGAAGCTATACACAACAAAAAGACACACCAGTGACAGCCGCAACATGCTCACCGCCGAGTAAACCCCAAAAACAATTGGGGGTGATCGTTTCAAACGATTCGACTCGCAACTTCTTTTTCCTAGTTGTTCGGTCACAAAACGTATTTACTATCGGTAGCTGCGATCTCCGAGCACTAGTTCATCCTTTTATCAACGACGATGTACATAACTCTAATTCATCGTCAAACCAGTAGATAAGATCTTTCTTCACATGATAATTTTTCGAGGATAGTCTTGGGTCTATAGTGTACTGTGGAAACATTTCATAGGTAAACTTAAGCCCAATCTAGGTCGAGTCAATACAAATATTTGCATCATAAAAATGAAACATTCAGGGCATTTCATTGAATATTTATAATAAGTCGAGTATAATAAAAACAAAAAACGACTTATCTTTATTTAATTCAATGAACAAGTTCCTCTTCTAAGTTATTTTGTAAACTTAGAGATTTTTTTAACAAACACAAAATTACTATAAAAAAATCAAAACATAGAAATTATGTCCATTATGAAAAAAATGTAATAATAAATACGAGAAATCACAAATTGATACTTAATTAAGAGGAAAATCAATGAATAAAAAGTTTCATCCTTTAAAAACTAAATTTTCTATACTAGGAAGTACATGCAACTAATATATAAGGCAACAACACAACCCACGGACATTCCCTTCCATCTTATGTCAAGGATGAGAATTTTGTGATCATTGATAGAAAAACTGAAGGGTTTAACCTTGATTAATCGAAAAATTTAAATCATCAATATTTAGAATTAATTGAATCCTTTAAGAAAGTTTTTCTTATGAAAGAAATGTTCTCTTCTTATGGTCAAATAATTTCAGTTTTTCAACTACTTCTTTTCACTAGTAGAATAATGTGCATGCATCAACTTCTTATTAAGTTATGAAGAATCAATGAACCCATAGAATGTTTTATCGTAGATGCTTTATGATCAATGTTATGGGACGTTGTGTCCCGTAAAAATACCATAAAAACGTTTTCAAAATATGAAATCCTTCAAACACAAATTCATTTTGGAAAAGATATTTTGTTTTTATGTTCAAAAACTATCTGCATAGATGGGAAATAAAATTCATTTGAACTTCTTGAAATAATTAGAACATTAAAATTTTCCATTAACAAAACTATTCATGTGAAATCCTTCTTTGGGAAAAAAAGTACATTATTAAGCCCAAAAGTGATTTTTCATGCCTTCATTAATGAAAATTCCACAACATGAATGATTCTTTTGGAAATGAAACCCGTAAAATTTCAATTTGTACTCATTTTAACGGTTTTTTTTATATTTTCCGATTATTTTTGCTCTTTTCATACATTATTCCGTTAACTTTTTTCAAAAATTTTATTGGAAATACAAATGAAATAATTGAAAAGAGTTGCCCCTTTGCTTCATGTTTAAATATTCAATAGATTCAAGAAGGTATTTGTATATAGTATCTCACGTGGGATTTACGGTATTCAAGTGATGTATGGGTTTGTCCATTCCCACTAATTCATTGTTATATTTTGCTTTTATTCATAAAGGTGTAGTAGACCCGTTTGAGTGTGAATTTTGGAGCCTTACATTTGATTCCCACTGATATGTGTTTGATTCAAAAACTAGATTCATGTGCCTTGTACCGAGTCCATGTTTTGACCATAGGCACAAACAAGTGGCAAGAAGAAGGAAAAGAGGAGGGTACCCATCTCCGACTATCCGCAGTTGAGGATTATCTGCTAATGTTTTGCTCGCTATTTCTCTAGCTGTTTTTTTCCCTCATGGACTCCACGTCCTTAAGTTGTGCGACGCGTGGTGTTGTCGTTTTTGTCTCCGTTTTGTCAACCATCGCATGCCGGATTTTCTCCTTTGCAAAAACCTGATCGGGTGGGTTAGCGGCAGGTTGATTCGACCAACTTCTACCTACCCCCGTCTAGTTTCCAAACATTAGCACCACCCGTACAATTCTTTTCCCAGTTAGCCACCCCCATCGATGACTTTGCTGCGTTTCTTCAACAAATTTAAAAAGTAGCACATGCGAATAAAAGTGTTTTCCTTAAGCTTTCCATTGCTGCAAAACTATTTGCATTCCATTGGTACGTTTGGGAGAAACGCCGTTAACAAGCCGGCTGGTGTGAGCTCGAGTAGGAGCAGCAGCATACCCTGCTTTCAAAAGGGCATATCTCAAAAAATACCCAGTTGATGACCCTGTCTTATGGGTTGATTTGAAAGGTTTTTAGCTGAATTTTCCAGTGATGGGCTCATTTTTTCCAAGTTCACAGTCTACCGGCCTCTACAGTCCATTTTCTGTTAGACATATTTTTGGTAGAAGCAAGAGCAGAAGCAGGGGTAGCACCGCCACTCAAGGGCAGCGTTGAGAACCACCAAAGCTCAAAATGGCAGTAGCAGGCGTGGTAACGGCAGCCCAACCCTTGGAGAGGCTGGAAGGACGCACCAACTTCACGTTTTGGAAGATCCGTACCTGCCTCCTTTTGGAGTAGAGGGGCTTGTGGGAGGTGGTGAGCTACGACAAGCGCGCTCCGCCTCCAAAGGCATAAGGCATCACCGTAGCGGAGGTGGTGGCGGGGAAGACGCCGTAGAATGGTGCACCAGATGCAAGTTCATCTACAACTGCAATAGCAGCATATGAGGAGTGGAAGAAGAAGGACAGGGAGCCCTATAGGTTGCTTGTCAACACCATCTCCAACTCGCATCTTCAGTACGTGAGTGACAAGGTTACTGCAAAAGAGGGGTGGGACACACTGTGCAAGAAGTATGAGAGCAAGGATCCTGCATTCCTCATGCTTTTGGAGGAGAAGACGATGGCATTCAAAATGAAGGGTGGCGAAGGGATGGAGGCATACTTGGACAGGGCAAAGGAGTTGGCAAAGCAGCTGAAAGCGACCGACAACCCTATGGAAGAACAGCGCTTCATCCTCCTCTTGTTGAGGAGACTCCTACTAAGCTATAACACGGTGCAAGAGACGTTGGAGTGCCAGCCAACTCTTGACCTGGACTTCATCTGCACGCACCTGGTGTAGGTGGACCTGCGTTGAAATGCAGCAAAGCGCAATGGCGGCAACAATAGTGAAGCAACTTTTATGGCCATGGGCTCACGCAACCAGCAGTAGGAGCAGTTTGGGCAGTTGAGAGGCAAGAAGAAAGGCAAATGCCACTACTGCTAGAAGGAAGGACGCTACAAAAAAGAGTGTTTCAACCTCAAAAGGGACCAGAAGGAGCAGCAGCAAAAGTAACAAAAGCAACAATCTCCACAACAGTAGTAGCAAAAGTTACAACAGCGTCAACGGTAGCAGCAGTAGTAACAGAACTAGGCTGTAGTATGCCATTCTGGCAAAATGAATGTGGCAAAGGAGGTGCACGACCGCCTGTTCATGGCGAAGTCTGATATGTCACAGGTGGAGAAGGCAGATCTCGCATGGTACAAGGACTCAAGGTGTACTAAGAGTCCGACGCATCATAAGGAGTGGTTTACGCAATTACTCTCGATTCCCCCCCCCCGATTGATTGCTTTGGGTGATGATCGGGTGGTGTATGCTGAGGGGATTGGAATTGTGGAGATGTGGTTGGAGACCCCGCGTGGCATTGAAGCGGGAGTGTTCCATGGCGTGCTGTATGTACCTGATGCTACGTTAAGCCTTCTCTTTGTGTCCTCTCTCACCAATAGAGGACTACGAGTCGTCTTTGATGACGACTAGGGCTACATCCTCGACAAGGAAATGAGAGAGGAGTTTGCTACGTCAGTGAAGGAATGCAACATGTACCGCCTGTTGGGGGCAACAAGATCCTGCGTGAGCAAAGTCTTGCAACGGTGGTGCAGGCCACAGATGGCAAAATCTGGCATGCACGCTACGGCCACATCAGAATGCGCACCTTGCAACAACTTCAAACGAAGCAGATGGTACGTGTCTTGCCCACCATCTCTCTCTTTGAGCAGTAGTTTTACATCCGCTGATTGGAGGGGAAGCAGCATCGCGAGGCGTTCTCTAAAGCAAGGGAGCGTGCGAAGGAGGTGCTGGAGCTGGTCCACACAGACTCGTGTGGCCCGATGCAGACCCAGAGCTTTGGAGGCTCTAGGTTTTTTCTCACCTTCATTGATGATTTTAGCTGTTACACTACTGTGTACTTCCTTTCCTCCAAGGACCATTGTTTTCACAGGTTGAAGGTGTTCAAGGCAATGGTGGAGAGCCTGACTTGAAAGAAGATCAAGGCACTGCGCAGGGACTGTGGTAGAGAGTGCCTGAGCAAAGAGTTCCGTGACTACCTAGCAACAGCTGGCATCAAGGCATAGCACACTATGCCATACTCGTCGTAACAGAACGATGTAGGAGAACTTGCCAACCGCACCATCATTGAATCGATGCGCTCCATGGTGCACGTGGCACAGCTGACCTATGACTTCTGGGCCAAAGCTATGAGCACCGCGGTCTACATCAAGAAACGTAGTCCAACCAAGGCCCTAGAGCAGATGACGTTGTACAAGGCGTGGTTTGGTAAGAAGCCAAACATGGGTCATCTTTGTGCATTTGGTTGCTTGGCGCACATGCATATGCTCAAGGAGAAGCAGCATAAATGGGATGTGAAGAGCGCACAAATGCTGATGATTGGTTATGACGTGGAAAGCAAGGCCTATCGCCTATAGGAGAGGGATACTCGCCACATCACCATCTCTAGGGATGTCATCTTTAACAAGAGCAACGTCATGGGCACCAACATTTTTTGTGAGGAAGCAACAGAACCAACAGGTGACGAGGAAGTGGGAGCAGATATCCTCCCTGACTTAGTCTCTCCTGACCCTTCCTCTACTATGACAGTGGGAGAACCACTCTTCTCTCCCATGTCTCATGCAACAGATATAGCAGCCTCATTGGCATAAGCAGAGGACAAAGATGCAACACCACCAGCAACAGTAACTGTGCCAGCAACACTGCGCCAGCCCTCGACCAACGCTTCAGCACCAGGTCGCAAAAACCCTCTTCGGGTGCGCTACAAGCCTGGTGAGCGCGGGCATTGCCGGATGCTCCAAAAACCACACGAGATGAACGTTGCAGTTGCAACAGACTGTGATGAGCCGACGTCATACAAGGAGGCCATGGCTACACTAGATGCAGCACATTGGGCGCAAGCTGTGTAGCAAGGGATACAATCGTACCTCAACAACGATACGTGGGAGCTCATTGAGCATCCTCCTGGATGCAAGGTAATCAAGTGCAAGTGTGTGTTCAAGAAGAAGAGGAGCACATATGGCAACCTCAAAATGTACAAGGCGAGGCTCGTCACCAAGGGCTACTTGCAGCAGGAAGGCATCGACTACACTGAAACCTTTGCTCCTTTCATAAATTTTTGCCTCTATGTGCACGCTCCTTTCTTATGCAACAACTAAGGAATCTGAGATTCACCACATGGATGTCGAGACGGCATTCTTGAATGGTGACCTGGAGGAGGAGATTTACATGGAGCAGCCAGAGGGGTTCGTCATGGATGGCCAAGAGCACCTGGTTTGTAGGCCGTAGAAACCGCTATATGGCCTCAAGCAAGTGTCGTGTGCTTGGAACCAGAAATTGGATGCAGCGCTGTAGTGCATGGGGTTTGACCGCAGCGAGTGTGACTACAACGCCTATTTCTAGCAGCATGGGCATAAGATCCTCATGATCATTGTTTATGTGGATGACATACTCCTCCTTTCCAACAGCATGTCTACACTGTAGGAGTTCAAGGAGGCCATGCAAGAGGGCGTCCAGATGTCTGATATCGGAGAGGCGTCATACTTCCTCGGCATCGAGATCAAGCATGACCATAAATCACGCTCTATCTCGCTGTAGCAGAGCCGCTACATTAGGGATGTTTTGTAGCGGCTTGGCAAAGCAGAGGCCAAACCCATCGGCACGCCGCTGGAGACACGGCAATACCTCGTGAGCTTCAATGGAGAAGTAGATGTAATTGAGCGACAAAAGTACCAGAGCGCCTTTGGTAGTCTAATGTACCTGATGGTGACAACTAGGCTAGACCTTGCATAGGCTGTGAGCGTTGTGAGCCAGCACATGGCGAGCCCCGGACCTGAGCATTAGAAGGCAGTGAAGCGGATCTTCCGCTACCTTGTTGTAACCATCAACATCGTCATCACTTACAAAGGCAACAACAACAGCATCATTGGCTGCACAGACGCAGATCGGGCTTCAAACCTTGAGAAACGCAAGTCCATCTCTGGACATGTGCTCCTCGTAAATGGCGGGGCCATCAGTTGGTGCAGCAAGCGGCAGGTGGTTGTGGCCACCTCACGCACGGAAGCTAAGTACGTCTCTTTCAGCTTTGGAGCCAAGGAAGCAGTTTAGCTTCAACGTCTCACGGCGGAGATGAGTGGGAGTGCAGCAGCTCGAGTTCCTATGTGCGTCGACAACCAGAGCGCAATCGCACTCGCCAAGAATCCTGAGCACCATGCAAGCACCAAGTACATTGACATTGCATATCATTTCATCAAGCACATGGTACACGAGGGTGGTATCAAGCTGGATTTTACTCCAACCAGGAACCAAGTCGTGGCCTATGAGAAGCATTAGTTCTGCATGAAGGCACGTGGACTCGGCCCACTCTGACTGCGGCAAAGTGGGAGATTGTTGGGAAATGGGCCATCCGGCTCAATTTTAGGTCCATATGAGCAAGATCCAGGAAACTACCTGGTGTTTTCTCCGATCTTCAATCCATCTTCACCATTGAAAGGGTAGCAAACTGTTTATGGTCCAAGATTCAAGCCAATCCAATGGTCGGATTGGGATATACGAATATTCAAAGTTTCCGGGGTCATGGACCGCCGATGTCTGGATGACCATGGCAATGGCTCCATGCCTTAGCTTGAGAAAAGAAAAGGGCAAGAGGTCCAGGGTCAAGACCTGATGGGAGAAATATCCAAAAAGGTCCTACATTCTTGGGTTGCCTTGTCAGAGTGTGCTGACTAGGAAAAAGGTACCTCTCCTTGCATTTTAGGTGAGGTGAGATCCTTGTGTACTAGCCATGGACACATGGCGATTCTCCATAGGATTGTGGGTTATGTGACCACTAAGAGTGTGCCATGAGAGCATTTTTTAGCTGTCCAATTTGTGTGTGAGTGGTCAGCCTGATTGCTAGGCTGATTTCCTCTCTTGTGTGGATTGTGGACTCTAGTGTGTTAGCCTTATCCTCCATGGCTAGGTGGTGTGGCCTGTGAGAGGGCTGACTTGCCCAAGCTCTAACTCTATATGTACTCCATCATTTTGAGTGATTCAACAACCATTCTTTAGCACAAGTAATACCCTTTCAATCCCACATGCTTGCTACTCCAAGGCTCCCTCTCTCCTCCAATTCCAACACCACTTCCTTGAAACAAGAAGCCCCATCTACCTCTACATTGGAATAATATGCCGTTCCACCCCTTTTGCAACAATACGATTGATCTGCCCTTCTACACTGATGCAAGTTTGCAGGCGTTATAATCAACCATACATCAGCATGTTGACGTCGCATGGATGTGGTGTCAACATGACGACGTCATCCTTTTTGACCCAATCATCACGAACTCCTGAATAGAAGGGTTTGTGATATTTTGTATGAGGTTTTCCGGGAGTTTGCATGGGGGGTCAGAGAATCCCCATGCACTTAAGGAGAACCTACTGGGCCTCGCTACCGCGTGGCCTTATAGGTGCTCGTGCAAAAGCAAACCCTAAAACCCCGGGTTTCATTAGAGGTGGGTTTTTTTTATAGCTTGTACATCAAACAAGGGTACATCAAACAAGGGTACAAAGTTGAAGAAAATATAAAATAAAACAGAAGGGATTTTCGACTCCACATTGACGGAGCGAGGATTCATACGGACGCCTGTCGGCCGAATCCCCGGGGAACTCCACCTCGCCACTCCCCCTCGCCTCCCGACAGTCCACCGACTGCCCGTTCCATCGCTGCCCTCAATCGGGAGGGCCTCGGTCGGCGGGTGAGTGGTGGGCAAGTGGGCTGCGAGAGGCGAGATGGGGGGGTTTTGCAGCAGGTAACAAAGTGCTGATTGATGGACGTCGGCGGGCAATCTCCCCCTCCCACCCCCGACGTTATCTTGGACCTCCATCGCGACGGCCACAATGGAGGGCCGCATTCTAGCACAACATGCCCGATTTTCCATGCTCAAGTAGTGACATGCGTTGCTGTTTGAGCATGGTGAAAACGGGGGGGCGAATAGGGCTTCCGGTTACCACACATGGGCGAATGGGGCTTATCTTTTGAACAGAGGGGTATATGAGGCTTATTTTTCCGACGGGGGAGGGGTGGGAGGGGACAATGAGGCTTATTTGTTTTTACAAAGGGATACATTACAATCACGGGTGACAAAACAGGGGGGGTCAACATTTTCAGTGTTCAAGCAAACGTCGGCATAGATTTACCATGTTAGGGCTATGATGAAATTTTGCAATGTCTATCTCGCATGCTGCATCTAGCCGTGGTTTGTGCATGCTTAAAACAAAATAGACAACGAGGAGCCCATCACTCTATCCACGCCAGACCCTGGAAGGAGAGACATAGGTACAAGACCCACCAAGCCCCGAAAACCCCACAAAGAGGTATCAGCCATTCCCAAAGGGAACACTAGCCTGGGGTTCGGGGACATGGATTGAAATTGGTGTCACCCGGGAACGCATCGCAGTTATAAGTCAGCACATAAGAGTGACTTACTTTGTGGCATTCTAGTACACTGGTTTGCATTCTTGATCGTGCAAAATTTGCTCCACTCACGCATCATTCTTTTGTAGATGAAAATGTTTTTCCTTTCAATTGAGTTTCATGACATTCATACACCTAACCGATCAAACGTCATCAAAACTATCGGGCCAAGGCCAAAACTATCAGCAAAGGGGGCTCCAAGAGAGGGTTTAAGATAACTGAGAAATTCTACACAACTTTGTAACCACAAATGGGCGTTTGCTGTGAATATCATCAATATTTAATGGTTGTAATCGACTCCAAATCACAAACTACCAATTGTAGCGATCAATGGCTCAACAATAGAGAATAGAATTTTGCATTAGTATTCTTAGGTACGGATTGAAAATAGACGTCTCGTCGAGTTCATAATTGTAAACACGCGAGTAATCAGATAGAAAGTGCGTTGACGATGTAAACTGGATTACATGCAATAGTTCCGGGAACATGTGGCACTATTACACGACGGATGCCATTGTAATGTAGCAATGAACATGTACAAAGGTGTGGCTCTCATTGTTTTATAACATTGATGTACGTGTTTGTATCAGCTGAAATCATAGACGCACCATGGTTCTGTGGAAAGGTCTACTACCCTACTGCTCTTGGATTTCGATATGAATTATCTTTTTGAGTTGATTGAATGTGATACATTTGTTCGTTCAATGAATTCTACATACCATGCAAATAAGCAAACTCGAGTTTTGTGTGAGAGGCTAAGGGATTTCAAGCTTCAGCGGTGTTTTCTCCGAATAAAACGTTGGAATCAAGGTCCCATTTTATGTATATTCGACCATCAAGGACTACCGAAATCATTCAAACCTCAAATGTCTCGTCTAATTCATGGATTTTATGATTTTCATTTTTCCATTTGTTGAAGTCCAAGAGCAGTAGGGTATGTAGGGGAGAAGGTGCTATCTGAATTTTACCAAAGTCTCCTTTTTCTCCACCGTGTTTGATTACCGCCCTTTCTTGGACAACAATGATGAGATCACGTCATTTGGCATGGGTCATTGCCAAAGGCTGACTCTTGCTACTCATGCATGCATGTATGCAGAGCTTTGCACGAAGACTAGAAACAAAAGTGGCATACTATTGATGTTCATCCCTTCCACCATTCTATGTTGCAAACATATCATACCCTACTGATTATTCAATTCGATTTTAAGTATTTTGGGCTTGGTCAGATTTCAACGAATTTGTTTTTTCAACGAATTGATTACAATCACAAAAAATGTTATGATTTCTTTGTCAAATTTACCATGCCTGTGGTAGTGTGGGGTTTCATTCAACTTCTGTTTTCATATTATTCTTTTGTGCACACACAGCCGGAAAAGAAAAGATAGGTTTGCTTCAAATTCAGTGAACATGGAGAATGGACACACGCGAACAGTGGAACTAAAATATTGTTTTCAACTGTCACACACGCCTACACAACCTCATCCTCAGCAACGGGCACATCATCAAGGAATAGCGTCTGGCCCACATACGGCGCTGCAGCACGCTGAAATCCCGGATCGGACACACGTGGAAAGTTTGCACGAGCCCATGCGTTCTTCACCATGGGCTCACCATCTCGCACCTATGTCCAAGCTTAAAAAAACCAAGAACAAGCAGCCTCCTTGATGTCCTTCGTGCCTATTTTCATCCCCTCTCCAGCCTTGCTGCGGTCAACACCCCATGCGGCAAACAGTTCTTTGAGCTTGCTCTTAAGGGGGCGGATGATGTCTACATCGGCAGGTTGTGCTTTCGGAGTGCAGCTTGCTAGCACATACACTGTGTGCATGTATGGGTAGTGCTCGTGCAACCATTCCTGAAATGCTCCACAGTACTTCGGTCTCCATGTGTCTTGCACTAAGAGCATGTGTTTATCACCCATGCTCAAACCGAGTTCACTGCACATCCGCTCATAATACGGAGCGACGATGTCCTTAACCCAATTGCGCGTCGTGTCAGCATTGGCCTAATGGATCTTTTTCTACGTCAGGTTCCAGCCATGCTACACGTGCCTGTCGGCATGGGGGCCATGAGGGAGGCACCGCTCTGTACCCCCACCAAAAATGAGCTGCATGGACAGGAGTTCCCTCGTCATGGAGCTGGTCACCAGTGCGGTCACTGCCCGTTTGTCGTCTAACCCGAGGACCCCCACCTCCTCAGAACCACTTGGCGCATACGTGTGTCCAGTGGATGACATGAGTTGGACGCCGCTGTGGTTTCCATTGATCACCATAAATGGCTTCATGCCATAAAGGGTGACCATGCAGGCACACCGGCGGTGGAACTTCAGGACCTGTCCCTCCCAGTTCTGTGGCACCTTCTGCGCTGCCGTCGTTCCACTTCGCTAGGACCACCCTAGCCCGCGGCGGACAAAAGAGGGAACCCACGGGCGTGAAAATGCTTTGGGGCCCAGCTTCACCAACTCGTCCAGAGCGTGGCGTGCGATGATCCCGCGGATCTTGCGGTGGATGATTTTGCTGTCCAGCGCGTGCCCCGCATCTGGAGCGTCCGTCACCGTCCCTTTTAATTCGTCGACGATGTCTTGCCGGTCAGCAAGCCAAGCATGCTTGCCACCGTTGCCGTGCTTACATTTGCGGCCGCAACCAGGGGCTGATGGTATTGCGTTGACGGTTGCGATCACAGCTTTCTCATACTACTTCTTTGAAGTTTTTGTGCCATCCACGAACCAGCCAGACACCATTGATGGAGCCAAATGGTAAAAAAACTGTATCCATCTGGTGTTTGGAAAGTTCGCCGCAAGTGCTGGACAATGGCGTAGGCGCTGTTGTGTTTCTTGTACGCCTTGTAAATCGTGGTGAAGTGTCCGGACCCAAACCAGTCCGCGTACTTCTGTCGCTTGCGTCACACACTACTGGATGATGCTTCGGTGCTGTCCGATGTCTCGATTGCCAGATAGTCTGTGTCCGTAATGTCGTCCGTGGAATGCTCGTCGGATGATGTAGAGGCATCCTTGTTAGAGTCGTCACTGCTGCTGTTGTTGTTGCTGCTGCTCCTGCTACTGTCCTTGTCGTCGTCAACATACTTGCCATCGTTAATGACAAGTGCACCTGTGCGAGAACGAGTGTGGATTGGCTTTGGCGGACTGAAGCCGTTAACGGGATCGATGGCGATGGCCTTCCCCTTCTCGACTGTAGTGAGATGCCTGCATGGCGAAGGTGACCCACTGCCATCAACTTGCATGGATGCTGCATGGGCAGGTGGCGCACGAGAAGCCTCGGCCTATGCTTCATGCTGTCGCGATGTCCCTTGACCGAAAGGATCCACCCGAGTATGTATGGTGCTTGACGTGCTCGGAGGGGAACAGTAAATGAGGGAGATGTCAGACGGCAACTGGAGGGGTGACGTGTGTAGCACCGGCGTTGGATCTTCAGGGTAGGTGGAGTACGTGCCGGACGGACATGTGCAATTGGAAGCCGTATCGTCAGAAGTCAACATCACTGCTTTTCTTGGACGACCAACATGACGCTTTGGAGTGGGTGGGCGTGGTGGAGGTCCCTGTCGCACAGCTTGAGCAAGACAACAGAGGCGTTCCGCAAGCGTAACCTTCTACATGAATCGATCCATGATCACAGGGTGGTTGATTGGATGGTCTGCAGTGGACAAGTGTTGGGATAGCTAGCAGGGATTGGCAGTTTTATGTGCACTAGATCTCTTCTGTACACCATAGACCGTTGACAACACAATCGAGCCCCAAACTCCGTGAAGGTGTCAGAAAGAGATTCCGCCGTGACAACGGATTCCTACCCACTATGCCGCGTACAATTTCGAATGTTGAAAGGAAATGTGCATTATCGTCGAGGTTTAGGAGTCGAACACGGGCGATTGCCAAGTTTAACAAGCAGGGTCTCATTTTCGACAAATTGATACAAATCACCAAAATGACTGAACCCAGAAAAAACTTGAACGAATTTAACGATCACAAAATTCATGAAATCTCAAAAATCGAGTTTAATAATCAGCAGGGTAGGTGGTAAAAACGATTGCAAGGTCCGTGATCCCGGTGGATAGAAGGGAATATTCTATGAATATGGGAGTTGTGAAATACCTTGCACGTGTGGAAGAGAGGAGGAAGCATCGCTTGAAGTTTATTCATGCCATTCAATTCATAGTTTTGGACATGCACTATGTATCTTGTTAAACTACGTTGTATAGCTGTCATTATTAAGCATCTGTTATGTATCATGGAGTTCCATTCATGGTACGAAGATTCTCAACTCTAGTACCGCCATGACTCTTACATTTGCCCAAATTATAAATACAAATTTATGTGCTTGCTTAGGTGAATGAAAATTTTGACCTTTTGTGTTGCTTTTGGAACTCACGGATAGCCGACCTTGTTTCTTTGTTGAACGTAAAAGTGAATGAAATGTCTCACCTCCAGCCCTTGAATATTTTAAATAAAGTTCAAGGCCTCACACACGAACCACAACTGCCCTCGCGTTAGAGGGTGTGACACAGCTGCTTGGTTGAGTCGGACCCCTATCCCCAATCCTGTTCTACGCCTACTGGTGCCAATTGCGTTGATGGTTGGTCGAGTGAACCAATCATCGCCGCGTCAGATGCGTTCTTGTCAAAGAAAAACATTTGGTTATGATTGTTTGAAAAATCTGTAGGCAAGCATGATCTATAGCTCAACATAACAGGAAATTATGAAACCGTCACCAAGATTAATGGTTGCACTGATGAGGCACAGCTTTTGAATTAGTTTGGGTGAACGTAAGAAGTAGTACAGTACCAATGACACCCTTTTTCCCTTCCAAAGTAATGGGTTGTCTGTGGAATACAAAATGGATATGTGCGTATGCCACATTTGAAAGCTTTGGAATACCTACCTGGAAAACATGATGTGTTACATGGGGACAACAAATGATGACTATCATCCCTGTTATCCTCATTATTGTATTCCTCTTATGCGTATATTCACATTCTACCAAGATATGCATGTACGTGGATGTCCCTTAGGCAATCAACATACATAGGATGGCATTTGTATGCCAATGTGTGTGAATTGTCTACACTTGAATCTTGACCTCCAACCTTTTTCTTTCAAAAACACATAAAAAGTGAAGCACATGCACAACTTTCTTCATTTACAAACATTGAATGCTTGTAGCGTGCAGATCATTTCTAGGATTTAAAGAGGCCTTGAAACATTTATCGCATTTTTTGGGGTTTCGAGATTGGAGGCTCGAGGCGTCCTTCTCCATAAAATAGTATACAGACTAGAGTCTATGTTGACTCTACTCCGGAAAATGCCTTAAATGTGAATTTGGGACGAGAGGAGTGTTGCGACGGAGATTCCATCGCGTCACTCCTCCTCCATTCTTTGAGCGCCGCTAGGGCCCTGTTTCCACGTGGTTATGCCACGTGGAAGGATTAGGCTAGGATGCATCTTTTGACATCTATGCCCTATGAAAACCGTGTCCATTTCTTCGTAACGCGTCTCAGCCAAAATGGCCGAGGTGGCCAGTCACCCGCTCTCCTTAGACTGACTATATTGAGGGCCTCCGTTTTGGTTCCACAGTCGGTCACATAATGGACCACGTCTGTTACATTGGCATCATCGCAAAATGCTTCCGCAAGAGAGAGACCAGAAAAACAATTGTCGGCTACGTACGGCTGTTGGATTCGCAAAAAATCGACAGACAGCATCAGCCGAGGACACACTTCACAGGAAAAACGAGTTTGAACCGTTCCTCCAAACGCTTCATGATGGGTGGAGCAAGCGAGGGCTCCCCAGAAAAGCCCCCGTCGATGAGCCAATAGCTTGTTCCACGAGTCTTGCTGGGTTGACGGGCCGAAAGCTCAACTTCCCCCTTAAAAAACGTTTCCCAAGAGGAAACACCGCCCAATCGGCGACGGGTTCGCTCGAGAGCGAGCTCGAGTCAAACCATCGCTCGAGCGACAACATGAGGAGGAGGGGAGTGAACCTCCCCCTATCCACATGGCCATGGCGCCGATAGCGTCCAAGGGGGAGGACGGGGGCCAAAACTCATCCCCCCCCCTCGTCCATGGCCTTGCAGGTGCGCAAGGGGGAGAGGGGAGACGTTCTCTCCCTCCCGCCTCTCTCACTCCGGTGACAACCCATGGGGGAGGAGAGGGAGCGTTCTCCCTCCCCCTCCCCCCCTCTCGCCGTAGAGTCGATGGGAGGAGACGGGGATGAACCTCCCTCTCCCCACCCCCCTTCCAGGTGGGCCGCCTGCCCAAGCGAGAGGAGAGGGGCCGTTTCCCCCTCCCCCCCCCCCAAAACCTGATGTGGGCTCATGGCCCATGGGGGAAGGGAGGGATGTTTCCCCCCCTCCCTCATGCGGGCTGAACAGCCCAAGAGGGAGTAGAGGGGATGTCTCCCCCTCCCCCCTCCCCAAACCTAACGTGGTTGACGGCCAATGGTGGAAGGGAGGGGGCGTTTCCCCCCCCCCCCCCCCCCCCTCATGCGGGCTGGCGCCCCAAGATGGAGTAGAGGGGGTGTCTCCCCCTTCCCCCACCCTCCTAATCTGACATTGGCCGACTGCCTCAAAGGAGAAGAGGGGAAATCTGCCCCTTCGCTCCCTCCTCACGTGGCCAACAGCTAATGGGGGAGAAGAGGGGAGCCGTTCTCCCCCCCCCAACCCGAGGGCCGATGGCCCAATGAGGAGAAGAGGAGGTGATCCTCCCTCTTCTCCCCTTCTCATAAGGGTCGACGGACCAAGGGGGGGGGGCAGGGGGCGTCCCTCCCTCTTCCCCCCTCACAAGGGCCCACAGCCTAAGAAGGAAGGAGGGTGGCTTCCTCCCTCCTCCACTCGCCGACGGAGTTGTTTGGCCCCGCAAAGACGTGTATTGCCATGTACTGATCCTTGTGCCAAAGCCTACGTGCGCTAGTAGCGCAATTGGCAGCAGTGGCAGACTCGGGGAAGAGGTTGTTGGTTTGATTCCTTGAGAAATTTCTTTTTGTCCCCGGCCTGATGGCTGGTCCACGGAAACGAAGACAACATTGTCAGTTGGACCCAGTTTTGACCGCCGTGAAAAGTGGCAAGGAGCTTTGTCTGAGCTCTAAAATATTTCGAGAGTTTCTCATATGTTTTTTCAAGATGTTTTCCTGGTTATGAAAAATAGGAAGACCGATAGTTTTCCCGACACACCACCTGATGACACCTGGAAGATTCCAAGCATAAGAAAAAAGAAGCCACTTGATGTGCCAAGATTTTGTTAGTTTTCATGAATCTTGAAGTTGAGGAGTTCTATTTTAACCATTTTTAAAAAATGTTTGGAACGGTGAAAGATTTTGTGGTCTAACCCGAGTATGTGGTCAAGTTGACCATTGGTTTTGACGCAAAAATCTTAAAGCTCTGGTTGAGCTCTTCCAAAAATCAGCAAGTCTGGTTTTCTGATTCTTTTCCATTTCAAAGATGAAAAAGGAGGAAAACCGACAGTTTTCCATGTCCTTGATGGAGATCACTTGGAAATGTTTCAAAACAAGAAATGTAGCACTGACCGTGCCTAAGGTTTCATGGATTGACCTCAAAGTTTGGGGTGTTTTGTGAGAAAACTCAAAAGGGCTGACCTTTCAAGGCTATGACATGGCTCAACGCGGGTCGTACATGCGCCACACAATTTGGTTTGCACAAAAGAGTCGCAACAACACCAGGTTGTTAAACCACAACGGTGACGTACATCGAGATGCATTCTCGATTCTAGATAAGATAACAAAAGCACCATACGTGTTGTGGCCACTCAACATCTCACCTACTCGTCGTAACAATGCAAAATGTGCAAATGGTACAAAACAAGTGTTGCTTGCACAGTTACACGGGCGTCGACCACATCATTGACGTAAGTGCCGATTGCATTACGAGCAGCAGCATAAGTGCTACTTGTAATATTTTGTCGATGCCGAGCACACTGGCAGTGCTGCTTCCACTTGCACCTTAATCACGGATGCCGAAAGCATCTATGATGCTAGTGCCGAACACACTGCTCATGGTCCAAGGAGATATGACCAAAACAAATGCCAATTTTGTATTCACAAGGGTGTCGATTGCACCAAGGATGTTGTGTAAGTCATTTGCGAATGGATTTCGACAAAACAAGCATGTGAGTGCCGATCGCACTCAATACACACACGTGATGGTGGAAATGTACGTGTGATGATCCATTCACAAGTACCGGTTGCACTTGGAGTATGAGCGACATAGAGAATGAAATTGTAGCATTCACGCAAGTGCCGAATGCATGATTACTATGATTTTGAATGCATGCCCAATGAGTGTACCGGTTCGTTGGCCGACACGAGTGCCGAATGCACCGTTGTCTTAAATGACAATTTCACGATCGACAGAAGCTGCGGGTTGCACTCTTGTCATGGGTGCCGAATGCACAACTGATACAAGTGTTGAACGCACTACGGCCTTGATTTTCAGTTGGACTTGTTATGCTAGTGTTGATGGTACAACACATGTTATTAGATGCCAATTGCAAGGATAACATGGGTGCTGGTCGCACCCCATTGTATCAACTAGAAGGAACTAGCCAACACGTTGCCTCGTCAGGCTAGCTTGCAATAGACCACCAAACGAAAGCATATGATCTATGCACGAAGTGGTTTCATGGGCAAGTGGGTCAAGTGTACTATTCAAAGCGCCAGAAACACGTCATTTGACTATCACAAGACATCTCGATGAAGTCGAGGATGGTCATACTGTTGTCAAATTATTCACATAGAGAATCGACATGCATGTCCGGAAACAATTACGGACGGTTATGGTGACAAGAAATATGCTTGAACGGCGTAACAAAAAAATGGTGATCTCGATTGTCACCGACAATGGCGACCATTGGAAATTAGAAACTTTGCCCTACCGATAGAAGCATGACAAATTACTTCCAAGAGAAGTACAAACCAAAGTTTCACATCAGTGACGAGGACGATTTCCTCATGTTTAGACCATGCTAAAGGTGGACAAATTCCTCCTGAGGTGCTACAAGAGCCCAATAGGTTGAGTACCAATTCCAAAAGCAAACACAGCTTGCATGGCTGTAAGAGGTCAGCAAACATGACTAAGCGCCGGAGATAACCCACTTGTCATTGGATCATGTTATGTGATTCATGCCACAGTACTTTAGCCACGTGAAATAGGATACACAGCATGCATGGAAAACGTGCACGACACGTACACAAATCTTATCCACTTATTGTTAGTGCTTTGATCATGACATCAAGTTATGGATGAGTTGGACGATAAAATGATCACAACGGTTTTGTGATACCTGGACAAGCTGACGATATCAGCTGATGTTTTTGATGAAAATGGCGCCACCATTTTCACCACACAAGTGGTTTGGTGGGCGTACGACGTGTTTTACATTGATTGCACGTCCCATTACGCTACAATGTTCAAAGGACAATGTGATCATTTCATTACTAAGCCTATTTCATGGCTATGTCATGAGATGTGGAATAGACCTGGTGTGTTAGCATGCCGACATCAATTCTCAAGAATTGACATCGTGTTGCCTATACATAGTGTGTACTAGATGCATCAGTACCTTTCAAAGGTTCTGTATATCATTAGTCATGGCCGTTGCAAACATTGGTCCGTGCTTGAACGTGTCGGGGATGATACTCTTGAATACATACTCAATTGCAAAACCATTGACATCACATCACTCGGTGAGTGATGGATAAAAATTGTGGTACCCGACTGGTACCAATGATAAAAAGTACATGATTTTACCGACAATCCTCTTAAAAAAGACAAAGATAATTGTCAGTGCGGGTTGTAAATGCACCAAAGAGGGGCAGAGAATCTTCAATGGGTCCTCAACGGCTTAAGACGCCGTACAGCGTCTTAAGACGCCGTAAGGCTACAAGAGTCACTCTATGGCATTAGACAACGATAGAATATCAAATTTGAAAAAAAAAAAGGCGAAACCTTTAGTCTATCATCACTCGATGAGTGAACATGCCATGGACATTGATAGACAAAAGTGCGGGAACCGATGTCGATGACACGAGTTCACTCGCAGTTATGTGAAAATGCCACTTTGAAGAAAACGAGCGACAGTCCTTTTCTACTAATGGAGTTCCAAGGTACTATGACAATCTCATAGTTTTCTACAAAACCAACTAAGACATGATTGGGATCAGAAGAAGGTCTAGGTTTTGTGTCTAAAGCTTGAGCCCATGGAAATGATCTTGAAGTTGATAACTTTGCACTAACAGCGAGTTAGCATCCACATCTTGGTGGTCAGATCGACCACATAACGAGTCATAATCAACATTGAAACAAAGTAAGGACTAGTTTGTCGTCACCAAATTTTGATGTGAAAGAACTCTTCAAGATGGGCCTTGAGAAATGATATTTCTCACCGGATTCCTCTGATGTTTTGAGAAACGTGCCAGTTGAAGGCATTGTGACGTAGTACACTAGTTGTGTACATCACACACTTCAAAACATGTGGATGGATTCTGATCATACCAACAGCATGGTGTAGCATCGGCTACCCTGTTTTTTGGTACAAGACCAATGTTTGAGAGGGATCATAATGACTTCGGTGTAGTCGAGCCATGCTTCACTAACCCAAAGTATAGTGGTGAAGCGACTCAAGTCCCTTGGTTTTGGGGGTGGTTCAATTGAAATACATTGCCAAACGCAAGTATAATACAATTTGTATGTCACTACGGTGGTATCCACAATGGTGGTTGTTCTTCGGATGTATTCGATGAGGGCAGTCCCCTCCACAAGTGCCTTGGGCGAGGCATATGGAAAACACTCTATTGAGTGGAAGTACCAAATACACACAATAAAAGACAGCAAAGCAACACGGACTGTCACAACTTGGCAAACACAATCCACTGGCGGGTTCCCAAATAGTACCCTTGGACGCAATGACATGAATAGAGCATGATTTTGGAACCATAATCACCGCATGTGATTTGGAAGTGTTCGATCACAATCACATGGAATTGACACCCGAAAGGTGTTCTTTCAACTTGTATCACAATGATTGTGATCATGGTACACCCGTTTGGTGAATACCATATGATGAACACTTTGTTTGTGGATAAGATCCATGGTCGTTGAGATCGGTTGTCTCAGCTAACCTAGTTA
Organism: Penium margaritaceum; assembly: GCA_023375785.1. Classification (NCBI taxonomy): domain Eukaryota; kingdom Viridiplantae; phylum Streptophyta; class Zygnematophyceae; order Desmidiales; family Peniaceae; genus Penium; species Penium margaritaceum. Next base: position 242,543 of record SZWC01001608.1, on the reverse strand, counting down.
AAGACAGTGTGATTTTGACAGGGACGTGAGCGGCAGCCTACGGTTCCCATTTTAGACAGAAACGAGGAGATGATGGTTGAAACCAAGATCATCTAGGTTGGAGCATTGTCGTGTCTAATGACAAACGTTGACGACAATTGCATTTGCCAGACGACCATTGCCGCCTCCTTGTAATATGAGCGTAATCTTGAAAGGGAAACAAGGTGCTCAGCAACCTTGTCTTAGGTCATTGGCGCTTCCCAAACCTAAGATGAAGCCGGCTTGCATGTTGCTTGGGCTTTGTGGCTCTTGGTTGAGTTCAGCCAACCAGTCCACGGGTGCTGAAAGAGGTCTCGTGGACCTACGCGTGGTCATGAACATGTGATTTCCAACTTGGAGGACTGATGTCCGAATCCTGGTTTACACATATTGACAATGTTGCAAGGAGGTACCACCTATGCAACAAGCCCTAGGAAGAGATCCTGTCCGACAGACAAATGACTTTGTTGTGTGGACCTGGATGATTTTTGCGGGGACGCCTGGTTAATTGGCCGATGGGACGCTCCTTGCAACAAGGGAGGAGGCGTTACCACAATAGCTTTTTGAACACGTACCACACGGAATGTGGAACAATGTTTCTTCCATACCCTCTTCTTAACTAGCATGTCCACATTAGCAATGTACGTCCCAAATGGCATCGACCATGCCGACGTTACACACATGCGATGAATCTTCTGCAACGCCAACACATGTGTTCAAACGTATAGAGGTTGTATGTGCCTCGTCTTAGCAAGAGCCAAGGGATTGCGTGGTCAACACGGAATGTTGCACGCAGATGATCACAATCATAAGAAACCACAAACGTGCGTGGTTGATTGTGCGTGAACGTGATGCAACAATGTTGCGGATGACAAGAGTTCACAACTACGCTCTTATGCATGCTTCTTGTTGCATGTTTGCATCTTGAAGTACGCAATGATCAACCCTCCATGAGCAAGGAGGAACCGGGACATTTCGGAGCAAAGGGGGGAGGAATGCAGCGTGCGGACCATTTTTAGGATTAAAAATGGTCTTGAATTATTCATGGCATATTTTGGGGTCTTGAGATTGGATTCTTCAGACATCCTTCTTCATGAAATGATATACGGGCTAGAGTCTAGGTCGAATCTAGTCCAGAAAAAAATCTTTAGTGTGAATTTGGGGCGAGAGGAGTGTTGCGATGGAGATTCCATTGCGTCAATCCTCCCCCATCCCTTGAGCGCCGCTAGGGCCCTGCTTCCACGTGGTTGTGCCATGTGGAACGATTAGGCTAGGGTGCATGTTTTGACATCCGTGTCCTATGACGACCGTGTCCATTTTGCCGTAACACGTCTCAGTCAAAATGGCTGAGGCGGCCAGTCACTCATTCTCCTTAGACTGACTACTCTGGGGGCCTCCCTTTTTGCTCCACAGTTAGTTGCAGAACGGACCACGTCCGTTACAATGCTTATGGTAATCCTTTACAAGCCAACCAGGGTCAACATCTACTTTTTTATATGTGACAGTGTGCATCCACATATTCAGCTTAAACGCCGGTCCCTATTTGTGCGTTTTCCTACAATTAGTGGCAAGTCAAAAAACTAGCTACATCGACGGTCAACACATGTTTCGACCAACATTTGTACAAAATACATGAGCAAATGTGTCTAGAAATTTGTTTATTCCATTCAATTGAATTAGCTTGGACAAGTTTGTTTTTGTCCCCGTATGTATATGTGCTGTATTTTTGGATGTAAGATGTGGTGTACCTGTCAGTACAACGCATACGAGAGTACAACTTCTTCTTCGGCAGGTTCTTTGTATTATGAAGGTCTATTTGTGGTACAAGAACTCTTCACCACAATAACATTGGCAACTCTTTTCCCTTCCAAAGGAATTGTTTAGTTGTGGAATAAAAATTGAATTTGTGCATATGGTATGGTGCGAGATTTGAAATGTCAATTGAAAATGCAACTGTTTCTTGTGGTATGATGTTGCTGCTACAGTTAATGGAGAATTGTTAGTGTTTGTGTTCAAAGTTGGTGGCCTATCACACTTGTCGTGCTCCACATGCACACTAATCCATATGTGTACACGAGATTGAGTGTTGTGACCGCACTCGAGTCCAACCCCACAAGATGGGAGCCAACCATGATGGAGCTTGTGCTCCCCATGAGCAGCAACAACACACAATCAAGATGTGGCCCGTGGTCACATGATTCATTTTATTGTACTTGTTGGTTTTTCTCGTGGGGATCTCTAGCCCTTTGACACTTTAGGATGCCAGAACTATCCCCAAGTTGTGTGTAGGTTTGAGAAGGAGATACATTCTACCAACCGGGTGCTCATCCTTAGGGGGTCGCCTAGCCAGATTCACACTACGCCATGGTGAGTAGCCGCTCTTGGTATGTACCAAGCGGTCAGACTGAACCTCTGGATAGCGGTGTGATCTTGGAGTTCATCAAGCGCAAGTCACGCTCACCGGCTTTGCTTGTCTCTTGCTTCTAGTAAACACTTGCAAAAACTCTTGAATGTAAATACCAACAGCTTTGATGAATGACTTGTGTCATGTGGGGATGTTCCAACACTCTCCTCTCTCCATTACATGAGCTACATGATAAAAACTATGCATACGTTCATCCAAAACATTTTGTTTGATTCACCAAGGTGTTCCATAATTGCTGCCTTCTTGTTTGGTTGAATTAGGCTGATAACTTGAGAGGGTGCATTCATCCATATGAATACACTATGTTCATGACCAGGCAGCTCGACCACTAACCATAGGAGGATAGGGTCTTGCCTTTCAGGTTGGCGATCCACATCAACTTGCAAGGCACCATAACCATCACCGAAATTCATTTAACATTTGAGATGCATCATGCATGGTATCGCATTATGATAAGCACCGTGATTGTAGTGTAAGGACAATTTACAGGTGAAAAACGGTCGTTGAGTAAACATTGGGTACTTCGGGTACTTGAGGCTCAAGTTTCAAGGAGCCAAAATCCCAGAAAAACATAATGGGCTAGAGTTTGGTTCGATTATAGCCTAGAAAAACAATCATTGGTTGGATTTGAGGCAAGAGGAGCACCACGATGGAAAATCCATTGCATCACTCCTCCACTCTTTGATTGGTGCTAGGGTCCTGTTCCAGCGTGGGAATGCCATGTGGAACGATTAGGCTTGGGATTATTGTTTTATGTCCATTCCCTATGACGACCCTGTCCATGTGTGGCGCGGTTTGTCTCAGCCAAAATGGCTGAGGTGACCATTCGCCCACCCATCATGGACTACACTTTCTGAGGGCCTACGTTTTGGGGTTCATAAGTTAGTCGCAAAATAGCCACGACTGTTACAATGATCCAATTGATTGGTGAACATGAGTATTACATACATTTATCCTAAGTCGTTTGTACGATGAAATTAAAAATGCAGAAGCACCCATTTCTTGGTGAACTTAAGTGACACTAAAGTAGTTTTTGTTTCTCAAATTTCATATCCATTTCTACTCATGTTGGCATCCCAATCTAACTGGACAGCCTGACATAAAAATAGTGTCTAGGACCCTCAATCTCTGGCTCCATTATGTCATAACTTAGGAATATTACAAAAATAGCTAGGTCTAGCCTGTTGAAAAACTGCCCCTTCGCATGCCCAAGTGCGGCGCCAGGAGGCGCCGACGAGCCGCCAGAAAGTGGAAACGCCGCCCCGGCGGATCTGGTGAGTCGAAGACTGCTCGGATCCTCAAATGGAGGACTGCCCCTAAAAGTTGACAAGTTGCTAAATCCGGTAGAAGTTTTTTCGTTGGAATCGGACAAGTATCGAGGGAGATATGGCCTTCCAAAGTTGGGGTATGCGCAGCGGCTCTGGGAGCCGGCTCTGATTCGAAATCCGGTCGATAATCGACCGGACCGAGTAACAAAATTACCATCTGGAGAAATTGCTCCGATAGGCCTGCCGAGGCGTCCGGTGGATGATCCACCTGATCCGGCGGATCATCCACCGGATCCAGTAGTGCAGGTTGTTACTGAGGGACAGCCAAAATCATGGCTCGGCGTCCGAAACTCAATAGTACGTTTTGTTACTCGGGTCAAAATTCTAACTGTAGGTCCGCGGACAGGTTTTGAACCTCGTCACACCCCATCACCAAACTCGACCCAGAATTGGGTAGGGTGCATGAAAACAGTGCAGGAGACCCCTACACCACGTGCAAGAGGATCTGCACCTTGGGAAAGACGCTTCGCGCGTGAAGGAAGGCGCCACGGCGTGTGCGCACCATGGAGGCGTTAGGCGTTTCTGTGGTGGGTAAAACCTGCGCTTTGGCAAGCATAACTTGGGGTAAGCTTAGCCAAATTGTGCGCGGTTTGGTACGTTGGAAAGCTCATGACTAGACCCATAAATGTTGTGGTCATGTTTATTCTCAAAAACTAACTCAAAACGACGTTAAACCCTTCGCAAATGGACTGTCTCCAAATTCCTGCTCACATAGCGTGAGGCGACCAGAAAGCTCACGCTCAGTCTCAGATTCGGCCAAAACAGTAGACGTGAACCACTAGAGACAATCACATAAATGTCGGGACTGCACCAAGTGGATTCCATCTTGACATAGCCTTCCCTCCCCATGTCTATGTCTGCAACAAGGACTTGGGGCTTGAACAACAAATTCATGTCCCAAATGTTTCATTTGAAAAAGTGGCTAAATCCAAGTCTTCGGCTCTCTCATTCGGGGGATGGTCATGGTAACGTTGTTTGACTTCAAGGTACCCGTCATCATCTTCAACTATCGTGAAACATTTAAAAAAATTATCTCGTGTACCCATCCTTGTGTGTTATCCTCGGATGCCGATGCTGAGAGTTTGGGCCTGAAACAAAGGAATATGACTGATGTCTTCCCACCAAGGATGGATGTTTTCCAACATGGAGGAGGCTCGGGTTGCTGGAGAAGGCTACGCCATAGCCAACCGCATGATCGTGCAGTTGCTCAGAAACAAGAAGACAATAAATAAGAAGACAAGGCACGTCGTGGCCAATACAAGGACAGGAAGTGTCCGTGGCTATTGAAATGTCATGTGAACGCACAAAATGGAAACGCCATGGTTGGTGAATATGAAGATGGGCACCACTGCGTTCCAGGCACGGGACATAATGATCCCACTAAGATAGTATGGTGGCAGATTGCATCCACCCTGAAGCGGAACCCAACGGTAAACGTCAAGTCTCTTGAGACTGTGGTGAAGAAGAGCATAGTCAAAGACATGGACAAGAAACCCGATGAAAAAAAAGACACAGGTGTGCATCTTGGGGTCCAAGGACAAGGCTTTGATTTTTTTTGTGTATATTATAAAGAGTTAAATCTTACTTTCTTGCTTCTTTTTTATTCAGCGCTTGCTAAATCTACGTGTTTCTTGGTGTTTTTTGTGCACCTCATGCATGTCAAACCAAACACACACGTGGTTGTTGATGCCACTGAAGAAGGAGTGTTTCTGCGTGTCTTTGTTGCACCGGGTACCAAAATCATTGGCCCTGAACATGCCCGCTGGCAATTGCCTATGGACGATACCGGCTTGAAGAACGGGAACAAGTAGGTGCTACTCACCTATCAATTATTTGAGGCAAATGACGACATGGTACCCATGGCATGGGCTTTGTTGAGTGGCAAGAACAATTACAAAAAGAAATGGTTCTGATTCCGCTTGCCTTTGATGTATGCCACAGTCACACGGAATGGAACAGTCGTGATGAGAAAATTTGACAAGGGCTTGCTGAACACCATGGCAGAAAAGATGCCTGGAGTTCTCCACAGCTACTTTGCTTTCCATCTACAACATGATGTAAGAAATAAGCACGGCCAAAAAGGCAGGTTATTGATTATGGAGTATGGTACATGCCCTCCCTGTAGAGGAGTGGTAGTGGTGTGAGGAGAAACTATTGCGTGCGAGTCCGCATGCTACCATCATGCTCCTTGGCACAAATGGGAGGGTGTGATATTGGGGGGAACTGTGGTACTGACTCTATTTCCCCCTTGGCCGTGGCAGACACACGAACTCAAACACCTAAGAGGCATAAAATTCCTGCATCCTTGAGATTTGATTTTTTTTTTTCTTCTACTATTTTGTGACAGTGTACACGTGGATGTATTGCTTGCATGTAGAACACCGCAGGCTCAGTAAGCAGCTACATGGGAAATTTGTACAAACGTCTAGAAAATGCATTCTCAACGATCTTGTGAAAAGCTTGGAATACAAGGTGGAAGAGGAGGGACCACAGACTCCGCCATCAGGGGCCCAAGGAATCGTCCATGCTGAGAGAACGTGCAAGAGTGAACATGCAGCTCTGGTGCTAGGAAGAAGTCAGGGCAGCCTTGCGTGCACATCTGCGCCTTCATGATTGGAAGAGGGGAGAGCCCAGAGCCGTTGGTTTACATGGACAACATTGTGATGGCATACTGGCGAACCTACAACCATCCTACGCTAGGCCTGAACCCTATCCACCTCAAAAACCCCAAGGACAAAGTGGGGATGTAGTCGTGATCTAAGAAAGGTTGTGGAACACCAGAGAGCACAAGGAGGGAGCAAGAGGACCACAGTAAACAATGTTACATCTGCTTGTAGTATAGGATGAAAAATGCATGAAGAGACCAAATGTCTAGACCCACCCCCGGTGCATGTACCTGCTACAGCACTTAAAGACGCACTATTGTGACACCTAGAGCACAGAGAGGAAGCTATACGCACAAAAAACGTGATTGGAAGGTTCCTTGGTCCATTTATAGAAAGTAGAGTAGGTGTTAGTACCGCAGGATGAAGGCGTGCATCAAGAAGAGGCATAGGAGCCAATACCACAAGAGCAAAGGAGGCTAGAGCAGGTGGGGCAGAAGCAGGGAGGATAGGAGCAGTTGTAGCATTAGTAGGAGGACTGATGCAAGTGGGGTAGAGGCGGGGGGGCTGGAGTGGATGGGGGAGAAGCAGGATTTGATGGATCAGGTTTGGCTGGAGTATATTGGATTGGAGCAAGTGGGGCTAGAGCAAGTTGGCCTGGAGTAGAAGCATGGACAAGATGGTTTGGCGCAGGTGCAGGACAAGATCTGGAGCAGCAGGTGGGCCAGGATTTACGCGGGGCTG
>SZWC01001608.1:193913-213836 GCA_023375785.1 Penium margaritaceum | reverse complement strand
CCGCCGGCCGTCCAGCCGGCCGGCAGCGAGCTGGCCGGCGGCCAGCGAAGTGCTGGCCGCCGGCCAGCCCTCGCTGACGCGAGGGGTGGTGCGCAACCACCCCTCGCTTCAGCGAGGAGGGAGGGCTGAACCGGCCCTCCCGCTACACAGGCGCTGGCTGTCTTTGCCTGCTACTATTGTGGTGATGAGCGTCACAGGTGGCGTCGATGCTGGCAATGCCCTCCGAGCTGGCACCTGTCTTGGCTTTGACCACATGATCCATTGCGCCCTCCACACTATTAGGGCCTGCCTGATACATCAGTCCTCCTCACCGGAGCTATGGCCATACTATACGGCGAGCAACAGGGCCTGAAGTGAATGGTTAAGGACCTTAGCAATAGAGTTGTTGCTGGTCATGATGAAATGACAACTCCGCTCTCCACCACCTCTTCTCAGCCACGTCACAGGCCAGTACAGACGACTCTTCTCAGCCACCATCAGAATTGCCATCGTAGGGTGTGACAATGCTCTCCATCTTACGGTTCTCTATCGATATGGATCCTACACGAGACTGCTCTTCTTGTGCCTGTCGCTCTTGTCGACCTCATGCTCAACGAAAGAATTTGCGCATGACACAATAGGCCCGTCTTGTCTCGAGGACATTGACAGCCTTACAAGATTCTACGATTCTGGAGGTTAGGGGAGTGTATGTGCCCATTGGCTACGACCACGTAGGGATGCGAGCTAGAAAACCTAGGCAGCAGGTTGGGGCAGCAGTGTTGTTGATGCAGCGTGCGGGCTTCCATGCTCGTTGCTTAAGTCAGCTGCCCCCTCAGTCTGCTTCTCTAGAGTCTAAGTTTGGAAGCTCTGGGTTTGTTACTCAGAAACATGCGCGCCAGAGTTAGCGCCAGAAAGCAGCTGAAAACTGAAAGTAACTGGTTAGGAATGAAGAATGAGCAACAATGGGAGACCCCTCCAAGTTCTAGCTCCCCCCCACAAGTGTAGAACTTGTTACTTAGCTAACCACCCAATCAGAAAATTGTCCTAGACCTATTTTCTGGCAGGCAGGGTTTTCTCGGTGAGCCCTGCCAGACGCCCGACAGCCCAAAACCCGGGCGTCATTCGTTTTGCCTCAAAACTGGACCATACCATAATACCAATGGTGCAAACGCAGTCGTGCGGTCAGAATCAGCTAGAAAAACAGCAGCAAGGAGTTATGGCTGCCCGAACCCGGGTAGTGCCTACGACAGTCAGTGACGCCAAGCAGGGCCACATAGCAGGAGACATGGATCCTAGGCATAGTATGACGATGCAGACGCAATTCCACAACCAGAAACAGAGCTAAGTGCATGGAAACAACATATGCAGTGACAGTGACCGCCAGCGGCTCGACCACCGCGGAGGCCTGCCGATGGAGCTGAGCGCATTGCCATAGGGAGGAGGCTTCACCGAACAGTGCGTGGGCCTCAGTGCGTGTCGGCTCCACCGCGCAACACTCTAGTAGCGTCGAGTCTTACCGTCAGTCATCTGCATGCCGATGTACACAAGCCGGGAGGACACAATAGAGTACAAATGAGAGATGCGCGAAAACCAACACTCCCCCATGACTCACAGGCGTAGTACACATGTACGGGCAGAGACACAGACAACAACCAGAATCCCCCAGACCACGCAAAAATGCAAGCAGGGACAAAAAGAACAACTCACGGACGCACGCCAACTGATCTCACAGCCTTCTTGAACGAGTCACGCTTCAGTGCCTTGGTCAAGAAGTCAGCCAGTTGCCGTGATGTCTCAACCCACACGATGCTGATGGTGCCGTCACGCAACAACGAACGCACATAGTGATACTCAATGTTGATGTGCTTTGTGCATGTGTGATGCACGCTGTCATTGCCGGCGATGGCCATGACACTCTCATTGTCACAATACAACACGATGGATGCGATAGGGTGACGCAACTCGGACAACAAACGACGCAGCCACACACTCTCACATGCGCCTGAGCCAACAGCCACATACTCAGCCTCAGCAGTGCTACGTGCAATGCACCCCTGCTTGCCACTGCGCCAGGACATACTTGTGCCACCAATAAGAAAGATCCAGCCTGTGCGACTCTTACCGTACGGACTGCCGGCCCAGTCACTGTCGGTGTATCCCACCGCAACCACAGACGTCTGACGACGGAACATAAGACCTCGCCAAGTATGATTGCTCCCAGGGCGCCCTGCAACCACAGACGAATGACAGCGGCAAAAGTCTGGCCTCGCGGACTGACAAACAGTGCGGGGTCAGCGGTGCCGCGCTGGAGTCCGCCCCGAAGGAGCGTGCTGCTGATTTCTTGGTTCCAGCACCGAGGCTACTGCTTCAGGCCATAGAGGGCCTTACGCAGTCGCTAGACTCTCCCAGTGCCATTGTCGAAGCCTGGGGGCTGCACCATGTAGAGCTCCTCACCCTCTAGTGAGCCGTGGAGAAATGTGTTCCTCACATCCATCTGATGCAGCTCCCACCCATGCTGGGCGACCAGGCTGAAGAGCGCCCGGCTAGTGGAGAACCGGCCAACTGGGGCAAAGATCTGGTCATAGTCGACCCCGGGAATCTGGGCAAACCCCTTGGCTATAAGGTGGGCCTTGTACTTGTCCAAGGACCCGTCGGGCTTCCACTTACGCCGAAAAACCCACTTGGCGCCGATGGCCTTCCGACCTGGAGGAAGGTCGACAAGGTCGTACACATGGTGCTGTTGGATAGGAGCAAGCTCATCGGCACATGCGGCATCCCAGTGTGCGGCCTCAGGAGAGGCTCGTGCCTCGCGTAGGGTGGCTGGGTCCTCCGGGTTTGCTGTGGAACGAACTGGGAGAGCGTGTGCATCCCAAGCCCCTGGTGGGATGCGCACGAGTGCAGCCACGACAGCGTGCCGATGCTCATGATGGAGCATGACGTAGCCTAGTGCGGAGCCCGGGTGAAGGTCTGCAATGATGGCCGAGGTGGTTAAGCCGAGGGCCTTAGTGCCAGGGTCCCCACTCACGACCGTGGGAGTGGAGGAGACACGTGGAGCCACGGGGGGTCGAGGCGCCACGGAGCGTGGTGCGACAGTCTGCACGCTCGTCAACGGTCTAGGTCGGAGGCTACCGCCTGGGCCACGTGTGTAGCGTGGTGGGGCAGGCGATGGCATTGAGTCCGACGGGCCAATGGAGGCAGACGGGGTTGTTGGCCCGGAGGGGCCAGGGGATGTGACCGGGGCAGCTGGCCCGGATGGGCCGGCGGACGCGACTGGGGCTGCTGGTTCGGAGGGACTGACGGGCACGTCTGGGAATGCCGGACCAGAGGGGCTAGCGGACACGACTGGGGCTGCCGGTCCGAAGGGGCCAGTGGACGCGACTGGGGCTGCTTGCCCGGAGGGACTGGTGGGCACGTCTGGGACTGCAGGACAGGAGGGGCCAGCGGACAGGATGTTGGATTTTACATAAGCAGAACCTTTAGGAGTCTTCAGATGGGGTACTCTGATGGTTCAACTTTCTGGTACTGTGCTGAATTTGATGGTGGTGACTTCTCAGTTAGAGATAACCACTTAAACACACACAGGCACTCTTGCCTTGGCAATGTCACTGACTGTGCTATTCAAGAGTATGAGCTGAAGGCACAGATACACGACTCGTCTCACAAGCTTTCCAACAGTACCAAGCGTGCTTGAAATGGTTACACACAGATAAAGTAATAGGAAATACAAACCTACAGCTACTTATCTGCCTACACTAGCTAGAAGCAAAAAAGGTACAAGTGTTGACTCAGTCCGGTCTCCTTGTGTCTTCACAGGATCTTCCGGACACCGCTCGATGATCTCCGATCATCGGCAGACCGAGGTTGGCGGNCTGAAGGCACAGATACACGACTCGTCTCACAAGCTTTCCAACAGTACCAAGCGTGCTTGAAATGGTTACACACAGATAAAGTAATAGGAAATACAAACCTACAGCTACTTATCTGCCTACACTAGCTAGAAGCAAAAAAGGTACAAGTGTTGACTCAGTCCGGTCTCCTTGTGTCTTCACAGGATCTTCCGGACACCGCTCGATGATCTCCGATCATCGGCAGACCGAGGTTGGCGGATGCCGAGCGCCCTCGGTGCGATCCACGGACGAGATTGTCCGGATCTACGGTAGCTTCTGCATGACCATCGATCTGGCTCGGGCTCTTGGTTCACGATGATGGTCCGACCGTATCTCTCGATACCAGCGGTGCTGATAAATCCAAAACGCCCTCGTAGGATTCCTGACCAAAGGATCCACTTTTAGAAAGAGGAATATCTTCAGCGGTTACTTGGTCCATGCCACGTCAGCAGCCTCGAAGTCGAGAGGAGCTCACGCTCGCACTCTCGCCTCGTTTCTCGGACCACCCATCCTGTTGGTCCAAAACATGCCGATATATATGACTGCCGGTACGGGTTTACCCTCAGCTCTCCAGAGCTCCAATAGGAGAAATAGAGGAAGTAGGGCCGCGGATGGATGGATGAGTGGGACGCCTAAAGAGGCCTGCCCACAGCCATACAATGCCCCACCATAGGGGGGTCGAGAGAGTGATGACGATCTCACTCTCGGCCCTCTTGTTTGTCTTTTTGTTGATGTTGTGCCGAGCCCAGTAGAGCAGTGGATCAAGATGATCTGACGGTTGTCCTTTTTACAACATTCCCTCCCTTGTCGATCTAGCGCTAATGAAGTTGGAGCCGACAAGTGGAAAAAGAAAAGAAGCCCCCCTGCGAAAACAGAGCCGGGAAGGCGGGGGCAACAAAAGAGGAACTGGGCGAGGCACGGGAATGCACGGCAGAAGGAATCCCCCCCCGGGCCAACCGAGCCTCGCGCGAGAGAGAAAAAAAAGAAGTCCGGAACAGCAAGACGCAGGGTGTACAGTGAGCCGGTGAGAACTTTTTAGCCCGGACCACGCCCCGACGGCTGAGAGATAGACCGGTCCCAATAGCACACCCTGCCCGGACTTGGGGGAGTGGGCCCCCTCCCGCACATCCAGCCCGCAGGGTGAGCTGAACAGGGGGCAGCCCACCCATGGGGGTCTGAGAGGAGAGAGCGGACGAGCGGAATATAGACAGAGAGAAAATGCAGTTTGGAGCGGCGTGGGCCAAGTAGCGAAACAGGGCAAGAGGAGAGGGTGTTGGCGTTATGCGAGGATCGAGGCGCGGAAGGAAGGCAAAGCGTAGGAAGAGAGAGAGAGAGCAGCGGCAGGTAGAAGCAAGAGGAGGCGGAGATAACGGTCGGACGCAACCCGCGTCCGTGCCAACGCCTCATATGGGGGGCACGGAAGCGGGAGGCAATGACGGTTCCACCAAGGACATTCTTCGTCCGTCCCAACGCCTCATCTGGGGGGGACGGAAAGAGAAAAACAAGAAAGAAGCAACAGCGGAGAAGCCCCGAGAAGGAGGAAGACAGCACCGTGAGAAGTCAGGATGAGGGAAGGAGGCCCATGCGGGCACAGAGATGGGTGTGGCGGTCAGCAGAGAGGGCTTTGGTGAAGATGTCAGCAGTTTGGTCGATAGTGGGAAGGTAGTGCATGACGACTTCGCCTTCTGCAACAGCATCGCGATTGTAATGGTACTGCCGACAGACGTGCTTGGTGCTGTCATGAAGAACGGGATCCTCGGAAAGGGCGATAGCCCCTTCGTTGTCACAGTGGATGGGCGTAGGCTCGAGTTGGTCAAATCCAAGCTCGCTCAGAAGCATACAAAGCCAAACCGCCTCCCTTGTGCATTTGCTCTCAGCAATGTATTCAGCTTCAGTTGAGGAGAGAGCGACCACAGACTGCTTCTTGCTGCGCCAGCTGACTGGTCCACTGTTGAGGAGAAAGACGTACCCAGAGGTGGAGCGGCTGGTGGTATGATCACCAGAGAGATCAGCGTCGCAGAAGCCCTGAAGAACATTGTTACCAGGGGCGTAGCGGATAGCCAGGGAAGAAGACCCACGAAGATAGCGAATGCTACGCTTGGCAGCCACGAAATGAGCAGCAGTGGGGCGCTGACAGCCTTGGCTGAGGAGACCAACAGTGAAGGAGAGGTCAGGTCTGGTAGCCACAGAAGCGTACATCAGGGAGCCCACCATGCGCGGAAAAGCATCGGTATCGTTCAAGGAGGCCAGTGGTGTGACTGCCGTCACTGGTTTGGTGAGGCTATGGTCCTTGGAGAGTGGAGTGGCTTGAGGAGTGGATGCACCAAGCCCGAACTTGTCAGCCACAGGTTGTGGGTAGGTGGCCTGTGTGAGTGTTACATGACTGTGCAGGACGTCATGGGTGATCTGAATCCCAAGATAGTATGTGAGAGGTCCCATGTTTTTCATCTCAAATCGGCGGGAGAGCTGCTGTTTGAGAGTATCTAGAATAGAGAGGGACGGTCCAAACAAGATAAGGTCATCCACGTAGAGAATAACACCGAGCAGGTTTGACCCTCCGTGGAAATACACAGAGTGGTCAGAGTGTAGGCGTTGGAGTCCTTGGACCAAGAAAAATTCGTGGATCTTCAGATTCCACTGTCGTGGAGTTTGCTTTAGCCCATACAGGGATTTGTTGAGCTTGCAGACATGATCGGGATGATCCGGGGAGACGAAGCCCTCTGGTTGAGTCATGTAGATAACTTCTTTCAGATCACCGTTGAGAAAGGCGCTCTTGGCATCCATTTGATGAAGATGCCATTTGTTGCTGGCGGCCAGGGAGAGGATCACCCTGATGGAGGAGTACTTGGCCACCGGTGCAAAAGTGTCTCGGTAGTTTACTCCGAGAACTTGGCTGAATCCCCGTGCAACAAGACGTGCCTTGTGGCGATCAGGTGTACCTGCACTGGTCAGCTTGGTCTTGAACACCCACTTACATGTGACGATAGGTGTGTTGGGTGGTCGAGGAACCAGATCCCATGTATGCTGTTTTTGAGGCTGAGAGAGCTCCTCTGGAGCTGCTTGACGCCATTGGTCTGCATCTGGGCGGCGCATGGCATCCTTGAAGCTGGTGGGATCCACCACTTGTGTGAGTAGTGCTGTATGCTCGAGGTCGTCGTCTGCCAAAAAGTCGGTTGTGGACAGAAAGCCAAGCTGAAGGAATGTCGGCGGTCTTGTGAGTCTGGCTGACCGTTGGAGTGTAGATTGTGAAGGAGTACTGGAGGCATCCTTCTGTGAGGCACTGGGAGCAGGACGATGTTCTTCTGGAACCACAGGAGGGAGAACACCAGCGTGGTCGTCAGGTGTTGGATCGACGGAGAACTTCTGCAGAGGTGGTGGTGTTGTTTCAATGTAGACGGTAGGAGTGACTGCTGGTGGTGTTGTCTCTCGTGCTCGGTTGAAGAAGCTTTCGTCAAAGATGGGCTGTCTGCTCCAAATTACACGTTTGGACTCTGGATCCCAGAGGCGATAGATGTCCCGTGTCTTGTACCCAAGAAGAATACAGACTTTGGATCGTGGGTCCAGACCATATGCGAGTAGTGCTTGTTAGAGAGAGATCCTTCCTTGATGTAGCAGAGATCCATATGCACGAGTTCCAGACACTCGTGGATCCCATGTGACAGTAGTGAGTGAAAAGATGCTCTGTGTTGTTTGCCAGTGATACAGCCGTCACACATTGGTGCTTCTCGGTCTTGCAGCAGACTGTCTGGTAGGTTGTGGGCAACTGAATCTGCAGCCATTCTGGATAGAGTAGGACAACTGACATGTGCCAGTCGCTTGTGCCAGAGTTCTGTCGTGGTGGACGGAGTTGTTGTTTTGGCTGGTGTAGATGAGGAAGCCACAAACGCCATTTCTGGTGTTTCTGGATGTCTTGAGGGTTCACTGGTGTCAAGGACGGTCAGGTTGCCCATGTGAGTGGCCACTGCTGCCAGTTGGGATGTCTGGTTGTACACCTTGTAGTTTTTATTAGTGTCAAACACAACTTTGAAGCCCTTGTCGTTGAGCTTTGTTACTGAGAGGAGATTTGCTGCAAGATCTGGCACGTAGAGTACATCCTCAAAAGTTCTTACGGCTGGCTTTCCGTTGCACTTGATGCCGACCTTGACGGTTCCTTGCCCATAGGCAGGGATAGTCCTTCCATCACCGAGGCGGACTTCTCGTGGTGTCAGAAAACGTTTGAAGTTGATAAACCAGTCCTTCTTGCAGGTCATATGCTTCATGTAGCCAGAGTCCATGATCCATGCCAGAATCCCGGCGGCCAGAAGAAGGGTGCTGTCGATGGAGCACATAGCCAATTCTTCGGTCACAAATTCTTCTTCTGTTAGAGAGTGATGTGCTGTCTCTTCTGTTGTTGAACCGTAGATTTGATGTTCTGGCTGCGAGGCTGACATGTCTTTGTCAGGTAAGACTGGTCCTTCAGATAGGAGATTCAGCTGAAAATTGTCTTCTTCATCTGATGACTCTTGTGCCTTGGTAGACCCTGTAAGGAAAGCAGCCACATTGGACATGTAGGTGGTCAGCATTGCTTGATGGGGTCGGCGAGCTCCATAGTGACGAGTGAAGTGTGGACGTCGTTTGGGGCAGTCCACGGCAATGTGTCCCTTCTGCTTGCATGTCCAACACACTCGATCAGTTGGTGGAACAAAGCCCCTTGGTGAATGCGGGGTTGGTTGATCTCTGTTGTTGAAATGAGTAAGGGATCCCTGGCTGCCGTTCCCATAGGCTCCAAACTTCTTTGTCCTTTGTCCTTGGTATTTAGTCACAAGGCCGGTTTCACCTCCGTTGTCTTTGACATACTGTTCTTCGACCATCATGAGTTCTTCGACAGCCTTCTCCAGAGTCAGAGAATACGGTTGACTTCCAAGTGGCATTGTTGTTGCTGCTGCTGGTGCTGCTTCAGCGGCGGCACCAGATGCCCCACCTGCAGCTCTTCCTTGTGCTCCGATAGCTTGCTGTAATGTTGTCCGGAGCTCTGCAAGTTGTGCATCAAAGGTCTTCCTCTGTTTCTGGAAAGTCTGAAGTCGGTTTATGGTATCTTTGAATCTGGCAGGTATTCCACGAAAAAGGGTTAGTACCAGAACTCTTTCAGAAATGACTTCTCCCATCGATGAAATACGGCCGGCCAGATGTTTGAGGTGGGACACATGGTCTTCCAGGCGTGTTCCCTCTTCCATTTGTTGAGTATGGAACTCTGTCAGTAGACTTCCCAACTCAACATCGCTATTCCTTTCATAGCGACTCTTCAAAGCCTTCCAGGCTTTCCTTGGACAGTTGGTTGGGTTGTTTTCTCTGATGATGAACTAAAGTCGCTCAGTTAGATTCAGTGCCAGGATTGAGAAGGCCTGATCACAGTGTCGTTTCCAGCTGACTTGTTCTTCAGGTGACGCTCCTGCAGGTAATGTGTCAGTAGGTGGATCGCAGACGACGCCCCATAGTCCCTTGTTCAGGAATAACATCTCAATGTTGAAAGCGAAGGTATGGTAGTCATCGCCGTCAAACGGCGTCAGTTTGAAGTGGTCTCCATTGTTGATTGCTGCCGCCATGGTTGTGTAGATTGAAGATGCCACCTGCCCTGATACCAAATGTTGGATTTTACATAAGCAGAACCTTTAGGAATCTTCAAATGAGGTACTCTGATGGTTCAACTTTCTTGTACTGTGCTGAATTCGATGGTGGTGACTTCTCAGTCAGAGATAACCACTTAAACACACACAGGCACTCTTGCATTGGCAATGCCACTGACTGTGCAATTCAAGAGTATGAGCTGAAGGCACAGATACACGACTCGTCTCACAAGCTTTCCAACGGTAGCAAGCTTGCTTGAAATGGTTACACACAGACGAAGTAATAGGAAATACAAACCTACAGCTACTTATCTGCCTACACTAGCTAGAAGCAAAAAAGGTACAAGTGTTGACTCAGTCCGGTCTCCTTGTGTCTTCACAGGATCTTCCGGACACCGCTCAATGATCTCCAATAATCGGCAGACCAAGGTTGGCGGATGCCCAGCGCCCTCGGTGCGATCCACGGACAAGATTGTCCGGATCTGCGGTAGCTTCTGCATGACCATCGATCTGGCTCGGGCTCTTGGTTCATGATGATGGTCTGACCGTATCTCTTGATACCAGCAGAGCTGATCAATCCAAAACGCCCTCGCAGGATTCCTGACCACAGGATCCACTTTTAGAAAGAGGAATATCTTCAGCGGTTACTTGGTCCATGTCACGTCAGCAGCCTCGAAGTCGAGAGGAGCTCACGCTCGCACTCTCGCCTCGTTTCCCGGACCACCCATCCTGTTGGTCCAAAACATGCCGATATATATGACTGCCGGTACGGGTATACCGTCAGCTCTCCGGAGCTCCAATAG
This sequence comes from Penium margaritaceum, assembly GCA_023375785.1. NCBI lineage: Eukaryota > Viridiplantae > Streptophyta > Zygnematophyceae > Desmidiales > Peniaceae > Penium > Penium margaritaceum. The sequence continues at coordinate 203,564 of SZWC01001608.1, read as the reverse complement.
GAGAAATAGAGGAAGTAGGGCCGCGGATGGATGGATGAGTGGGACGCCTAAAGAGGCCTGCCCACAGCCATACCATGCCCCGCCATAGGGGGGTCAAGAGAGTGATGACGATCTCACTCTCGGCCCTCTTGTTTGTCTTTTTGTTGATGTTGTGCCGAGCCCAGTAGAGCAGTGGATCAAGATGATCTGATGGTTGTCCTTTTTCCAACACAGGACAGGGGCTGCCGACCTGGAGGGACCAGGGGACGGGTATGGGGCTGCCGGCTCGGCGAGACCAATGGACACAACTGGGGCCGTGGGCTGGGAGGGGCCGGCAGACGCGACTGGGGCTGCCGGCTCAGAGGGACTGGGGAACGCGACGGGGGCTGTTGGCCCGGAGGGACCAACAGACGCGACTAGGGCTTTCGGCTCAGAGGGACTAGGGGATGTGTCACCCGGAAGCGACAGGACGGAGGACGGACTCACTCCCCCACGCAACGGGATAGACACAGACGGGTGGGAGCGAATGAGGTCGCGAGGAAATAGGTCCTCAAAGAAGAGTGCATCCTGGGACTCAACGATGTAGTACAGGGAGGGATCATAGAAGTGCTAGGCCTTGGACTGACGAGAGACACCAAGGAAGGTGCAGGGACGTCCGTGAGAGGTGAGCTTGCCGCCCTATTGTGGGGCGGGCAGCCACACCACGGCGACGTAGCCCAAGACGCGAGCCGGGCGAAGGTTAGCGCGCTGACCGCACCAATGCTGGTAAGGCGTGGACTGGTGGGGAAGGGGACCATGGGGGATCCGGTTCTAGACCCAGGTCATGTAGGCCATGGCTTCAAAGGAGAAGCCATCGGAGAGACCGGACTCGACTCGCATGGTGCGGACGGCGTCGGCCATGGTACGGTTCCATCGTTCAGAAACACCGTTGTGGGCGGGCGTGTAGGGCGCAGATGTCTCATGGTGGACGCCGCGTGAGGTGATAAAGGTTGTGGCCTCGCCCATGAACTCACCACCGCGATCGGAGTGAAAGCGGCGAAGAGGGCGGCCACACTCGCGCTCCGCACGGACAAGCCCATCCTGGATGGTGCGGGCGACATCGCTCTTCTGCCGAAGGCAGAAGACCCAGCGGTAGCGAGAGTAGTCGTGACTGAGGGTGAGGACATAGCGTCCGTGCTCGCTGACGGACTCGGTGGGGAGAGGGCCCATGACTTCCGAATGGACAAGGTCAAGAGGGGCGGACGCACGGGAGGAAGACAGAGGGTACGTGGACCGGTGCATCTTCCCCTGACCACAATCAATGCACTCGGTGGGACACGGAAGGGGGAAAGTCTCTGGGTCAAGACCCTTGGCCGGCTGGGTGCGGAGCATGCTGTCTATGGTGGCAGAGTGGACGTGGCAAAGGCGGCGGTGCAAGAGGCAATTGTGCAAAGGGGAAAGCGTGCTGGTCACAAACACATGGCCTGTGGCGGCCAACAGGGAGGAGACGGAAGGGAGGGAGGAGAGACGGGGCACATGCCACAGGTTGCAACGGGCGGTGGCGTGCAGGAAAACGAGACCAGACGGACGCAGCGACACAGTGCCAACACCACGCGAGTGCACAACGTCCATGCTCATGCGGTCAAGTGTGACCCGGTCGACGGCTACGACACGGTGTGAGAGTCGTTGGAGTGCCAGCCGACTCTCGACCCAGACTTCATCTCCACGCACCTGGTATAGGTGGAACTACGTTGCAGTAAACAAGCGCAATGGAAGTAGCATAAGTGAAGCAACATTTGTGGCCACAAGCTCACATAACCAGTAGCACCAACAGTCTTGGCAGTAGAGAGGCAAGAATCTGGGCATCAGTCGCTGTTGCAGCGACTGATGCACTACTGTACCTACTGTTGCTACTGTTGCTGCGTGGCACAATGGCTATTCCTACTACTGATGCTACCGCCTGTGCAGCTGTTGCAAATGCTAGCGCTGGCCGCTGCTACTAGTGATGCCGTCGCAGTTGGTAATGTTGTTGTGCACGTGTTACCACCCCAGTGTCGTTATTGTGCAGTTGCTTTACTCTCCCTCACACTGCTACCAGTGTGGCGCCACGTGGCACGTTCTCTTTGCGTTCCGCCCACTACTGCTCCTTCTATTCCTTCTTCTACCCACACACCCCACCCTATGCTCTGATACAAAGTTCAAAATATTTGGGGCATGCAGGCCTATGTAAAAGCGAACATGAGCTCTGTGTTTGAGTGCAATGCAAAACGACAAAAATTTGGCCGTCTGAAACGCATAATATGAAAGAAGAAGAAGGAAGTATAAATGAGTCCCTAGCGGGCTTATGTAAGGGCGTTGACAGCTAGCCGTACCGAGCCCCGTCACCCCCTCTGAACCCAAACAATTCAACGGGGAGAACACACTACATATACCACAATATCAATCAACGGTTGTCTCCTCAAGGCACCAAAACAGCTCTCCAAGTGCTTGGGTCTCGACAACCGTGAACATATGAGTAGTGCAAGAAAATCTTGGAATCAACGTCCAAACATCACGCACGGCTTTCTGAACATCGGAAGTAATACTACACCCACCAGGACTCCTCGTCGCACCGGTACAGTCCACCGGGTGTGCGATTCTCAACCCACCAAGAAATCTCTCCTAGCTCCTGACAAGCCAAGAGGGCTGCCGGAACGCATCGACCGTATCTTGCCGGTGCTGTCATAGATGATGGAGAAGCTCGAGACACTCTAGAGGCCTGTCGTGTGGTCACCCCCTCCTCTACTATATACCACCAATGTGGGTACATGGGTAATCCATCGGAATCGGTCGTGACACGTGGAAGTCACACAAACCAACACTAGCTCACTTTATAGTGTCGGCACGTCAGCTGGAGCAAGGTTTGAAAGCTTGTTAGCAGTTTCTCATGGTATCAGAGTAGCAAGACCTCTATCGCTGAACTGTTCCGCAGAGACATAGCATCCGCAACAACAGTGAGAGTCACCTCCGTCGCCATATCCTGGGACCCGTCGCACCCATTTTCACCAAACACCACCAAGCAATTTTGACCACCTCACCAGGTGAGTTGCGGCAGTTACCAGCTCCTACAGCCAAGCCGAGTAGCAGCAGCAGCACGGGGTGGTAGCTGCAGCCGTGTGTGGCTGCTCATCAGTACAAAGAAAGAAAAAGGGAAAAAAAGAGGGAGAATCAGCTTGTAGCACCTCGTAGTAGCAAGTATGAGCGTTAGCAGAGCACAGTTATGGTAGCACCTTAGAGCAGCCACGGTGTCAACGGTCACGAGCAGCAAGAGTAGTGTAGTAGCAATGGCAGAAGCAACAACAACAGTAGTGCACCTGCAGTGGCGGCGGCTAGAGCAGAAGTAGCAAACTTGCGTAGCATTGTTGCTGCGCAGCAGTGTTGCACAATTACGCAAAAGTTGCACAATACAACGCAAAAGCTGTGCAAGACTACATCGTCCCTACGCAACAGCAAGCGAGGGGTGACATAGTCACCCCCGCCAGCCCGAGTGACTTCCAAAAAAATTGCTCGCGTACAATACGCTAGCGTGAAAACGCTAGCGTTTTTCCTCGCATAAGAAACGCTAATGCCATCATTGGCAATGCTGACGTCAACATTTTTGGGTCAAAATATCTTTTTTTTCTAACATCTCAACTTGTCGAGAAACACTGTTGGTTTCTTGTTTGCGTTATTTTTTGCATTAAGCCCCATACTGAGCGCATTGATGGCGCCGATGCGTGATTAAGGCGAAGGCCTCGAAGACCCCTCCTCTTCCTTCTCTTTGGGAGTCATAAGTACACAGTCCTAGTCTCTTGCGATCGACGAGCTTCGTTGCACACCGATGAGATATGCCGGGAGCAGCGGCGGCAGAGCGACGCATTGCAAGAGATTACTGAGCTGCTAAGGTGTCATTTGAGGGCCTCACAACAGCCATCAGGAGGATCAACAGGAGCTGCACCATCTGTTTAAGAGCCTATACCATACACAATGCCGCGACCTTAGTACCCTTCATCACAGGTTGACAACTGGGATGAGGAGGAGATAGAGGATGACACACGAGAGGATGAGATTTGTCTCCTTGAGGAGCGCATTTATGAGCTATGTCTGGGGTCACAGCCTCTTACCCCGCCACCTTGTCGTCCTCTAGATCAGGCACGTTGTTCACCGACGTTCACTTTTGGTGACGATTCTCTCACTGGTGGTCTCCCTATACCCCATCCATTGCCCGAGCCTGAGGTCGCCCTCCCCACGGAACGGCGACCGAACGACTTTGAGACACCTCCACCCTGTTACGATAGCGACGAGGGATTTGATTGTTGGAAGGCATTGTTTCAGGTGTCGGTCGACTCTGAGGGCTTGTGGCCTTACTACCACAGCCAATACCAGACTCGCGACACTGGCCAAGTCAAAACAGTAGCGAGAGCGATGCGCGGTCTTCTCTACGCTATGTCACAGGAGACTGTGGTCGACTTCTACCCCTTTCTGGGTGAGACCGGGACCGAGACTGGAGCAGATCTACGTCGGGGTTAGTAGCTGGGCCTGACACTTGTCGCTGCAGAGACCCATGGTGCAAGGGCAACCTGACTACGTGAGTTATACTCCCTCCGTCAGGGTCCCACGGAGCTTGCAGTTGACTACTGGAGGTGCGCGACGCGCTTTTACATGCGCCTTGGGACCGGCGGCGGGACGCAGTTGTGGGCACTCAACACTATCATGATAGGGGCACACTTGGACCACGTGAAGCTCTTTACAGGCTTCGACCGTGTGGCTCTTGATGAGTTGTAAGAATCACTCGAGCTGCTTCCTTGGGCCCAATGCTACTTCCCCTCCAGGCCACATCGGCTCATGAGGCTGCTATCGCCCATTAGCAGAGTCCACTTGGTACAGCAGTGGTTGCAACCCCTCCTATGCCTTTGTCCCAGCTCAACTATCCCACCTCCACCGCTTCCTCCTCCTTCTCCTCTACCTTGAGCAGCCGCACTTAGAATGTTACGGGAACCGTACAGGGGAAGAAGGTGAAGAAGCGATATGGGAAGGGATAGTAGCGACAGCATCAGTAGCAGCTGGTGCATAGTGGCGGTGGATGTTGTGTCCACTACTACAATTGTGGAGGCGCTCACCGCAACACGGAGTGTGAGTAGCCCCTTGACTGGACTCGGATCATACGAGGCCTTTGAGCGGCACACATGCAGCGGATTTCCTTAAGTGACACACGGCCGGACGCGTTGCAACCATGATTACAACAGACGCATCCGTGATATGGACCCTCAGGATTGCACGATCGAAGAGCTTCATCCACTATGGGCGCTTTGTACTCAGGGAGGTACAAGTGTGTTTTCATAGTCAAGTGGTCTCACAACAGCTTGTCTTACTATGTCTGTTGCGCTTGATGATGCTTGTGGTGGAGCTCAGATGGCTTGCACTGAGGATGGACCTCACAGTACCCACAGGCTTGACAAGCCATAGATCCGTGTTGTTTGTCATTTTCTTGAGTCCTCTGCTCAGCGTCTAGCAAAGGCAGAGTGCACTGTGGCAAGTTGCTCAGTGTCGACGACTGGTCGTGAGCCAAGTGGCACCTTGATCATTGAATCTGCTGCTCCTGTTGCGGCGGACCCTTGCCTCTCTTGTTCCGGCTCTTCTTCTTCTTCCCCAAAGACGATGAGGTAGCTGCGACGGGGGAGGCGATGGCCACGGAGGCGACGGCAGGGGAGGCGACGGCAGGGGATGCAAGAGCCTCTGCGCGATGGAGTTCGGACTCCTGGCAAGCTTCCTCAATGCGGAGGAAGAGCTCGTATGCCCAAGGCATAAGGGTGCCCTGGGCCGCCATGGTGGAGAGGACGTCGTGGGGGTAGTACACGAAGACGTCCGCGTACGCGCTGGTGGCGCCGCGCTTGATGGTCAGGAGCGCGGATAGAGGAGGTGGAGCAGATTTGCCGAGACGACGAAGGATGTCCTCCGTCCGCTGCCAGTAGGCAGTGACCGTCTCGGTCTCCCCCATGTGTAAGGAGTTGAACTCCCGGAGCAGACGGCTGATCTCAGCGTCGCTGGACAGGCGATGGGGCCTGGTGAGGACGTGCCATGCGGCTGTAGGGTCTAGGATGTCGCCAGAGGTGAAGTCGCCAAGGAAAGGCTCTAGGGCTAGGTGGGAAGCGGGAGGGGCGAATGGGACGAGGGCACGGACGGTGCGACCAGCGTCATACAGCTGGTCGGCCTGGGTGGAGTCGTAAGGGAGGGTGTAGTATGCCCACAGGCCCTCACCTTGCGCCCAGATCCGGAAGCTGAGCACCCAGCTCTGGAACTGCTCGCCGGCCTGAAGCGGCGGCGGCGTCTCAAAGTCTTTCTGCCTGCGGCCGGCACCCAGAGTGGGGCCAAGGACGGAGGTCACTGTCTGCCGCTGGCACTGAGTCTGCTGTTGTGCCAGGTAGTACGTGGCAGCAGACACAGCTAGGTTGGTGTGCCCTGGAGGGACGAACGGCGGTGGTGCACTAGTGGCAGTCTGGGAGGCTACTGGCTACAGCGCTGCAAGCTGCTGCGTCAAGGCGGCGAGCTGTTTCTGAAGAGCAACGAGGGGATCAGGGTTGCCGCCAACAACACCAGTGGGCTGCTACTGCTGCTGCTGTTACTACTGCTGCTGTTGCTGCTGTAGTCGCTGTAAGAAAGGAGGAATAGGGGTCCTCCCAATACAGGAGGACCCTTCCTCACCTAGGCTACCAGCCATGGTTTGGTGTCCCTTGTGTTTTTTTTGGTCTTTGTGTTGCTGATATCAGCAGTGGCTTAGGACGGTGGGAATTGTACCCAACCCTTTGGTTGTCTCCCCCCTTCCCTTTCTCCCCCTCTTTTTTTTGTTGGTGACGTCAATAGTGATGTCAGCAGAGGGGTGCTGACGTCAGCAGCGGCGGTTGTTGGGGCCGCTGCTACTGTCGCTGCTGTTGTTGCTGCAGCCGCTGCAGCAGCAGCTGCTGTTGCAGTTAGTGCTGTTGCCGCTGCGGCTGCTGCTACTACTGATGTAGGTGCTGCTGCCGCTGCTGCTGCTGGTGTGGCTGCAGCTGCTGTTGCTGCTGCGGCTGTGGCTGCTATTGCTACTATTGTTGCGGCTGCTGCAGCCTGCTGCTACTGCTACACGCTACTGCAGCTGCTACGTGCTACAACTACTACTCTGCAGGGTGGGGGATTTTTTTTTATTCTCCTTCTCGTCGTTTTTCTTCTCTTTTGTTTTCCTATCACAGCGGGCAGTAGCCCGCTGTCTACTGCGAGCAGCGGGCTGCTGCTCGCTAGCAGCAGCGAGCTGCTACTCACTGGCAATAGTGGACTGCTGCTCGCTGCTCGCTTGCTGCGAGCTACAAGCAACAGCAACCGCGGCTTGCTGCTGCCAGCACCTGCTCGCTGCTGCTGCTGCTGCAGCTCGTGCAGCTCGCTACTACTGTAGCTCGCTACTACGGCTGCTGCAGCCCACTGCTACTGTTGCACACTACTGCAACTGCTGCGTGCTACGGCTGCTCCTCGCTGCCGCTACGGGCTTCTGCTATGGGCTGTTGCTGTTGCTGCTGTTGCTGAGAGCTGCTGCTACGGGCTGCTGTTGCTGCGAGCTGCTGCTTCTGCTTGCTGTTGCTGCTGCACGCAGCTGCTGCTGGCTGCTCCTACCACTGCTCGCTGCCATTGCCTATGACTGCCGCTACTGCAGGTTGCTACTGCTGCGTGCTGGTGCTAGTCACTACACCTGGGTGACGTTACAGCGTGCTTCATCGCCCGTAGGTGTTGGACGCCACCTGCCGCTCACCTCCTCTCGTCACGTGTGGGGGTCAGTGCTGCCGAAAAAATTTCGGCAGCATTTCCCTTGGCCCAGTGGCTGTGGGAAAAAATCTGACGCCGCCACCAGGCGGGTCAATGCTTCCGGAAAAAATCCGGCAGCATTTCCCCTTCACTGGCGCGTATGGGGGTCCGCCGGCATTGTCTGTCACCCGTTCGCCTGTCTTCTGATGTTGTTGCTACGCTCTGAATCTGATACCAAGCTAGAAGACCTAGGCAGCAGGCTGGGGCAGCAGCGTTGTTAATGCAACGTGCGGGCGTCCACGCTCGTTGCTTAAGTCAGCGGCCCCCTCAGTCTACTGCTCTAGAGTCTAAGTCTGGAAGCTCTGGGTTTGTTACTCAGAAAACGCACGCGCCAGAGTTAGCGCCAGAAAGCAGCTGAAAACTGAAAGTAACTGGTTAGGAATGAAGAATGAGTAACAATGGGAGACCCCTCCAAGTTCTAACTCCCCCCCACTAGTGTAGAACTTGTTACTCAGCTAACCAGCCAATCATAAAATAGTCCTAGACCTATTTTCTGGCAGGCAGGGTTTTCTCGGTGAGCCCTTCCAGACGCCCGACAGCCCAAAACCCGGGCGTCGTCCGTTTTGCCTTAAAACTGGACCATATCATAATACCGACGTTGCGAACGCAGTCCTACGGTCAGAATCAGCTAGAAAAAATAGCAGCGAGGAGTTATGGCTGCCCGAACCCGGGCAGTGCCTACGACAGTCAGTGACACCAAGCAGGGCCACACAGCAGGAGACACGGATCCTAGGCATAGTATGATGATGCAGACGCAATGCCACAACCAGAAATGGAGCTGAGTGCATGGAAACAACATCTGTAGTGACAGTGACCGCCAGCGGCTCGACTACCGTGGAGGCATGCCGATGGAGCTAAGCGCATCGCCGTAGGGAAGAGGCTTCAGCGAACGGTGCGTGGGCCTCTGCGCGCGTCGGCTCCACTGCGCGACACTCCAAGAGCGTCGAGTCTCGCCGTCAGTCATCGGCACGCCAATGTACACAAGCCGGGAGGACACAACAGAGTACAAATGAGAGATGCGCGAAAACCAACAATGCGCGACTCTTGTTCCAGCCCTATCGACATCATCATTGGCCATTGCACTAGAGTTGGACACTACAGAGGATGCCGGAGGGACATTACTAGTGGAGGGGCTCGAGGGAGCTCTTCCATCGACAACTCCACAGCACTCGGATGTGTCAGTTGCTGTTGTAGTAGTCCACCTTACGGTGCGAGACAGAGATGCAGAGGCAGTGGAAGGGGGATCTTCGTTGGTTACCGCTCTAGATTCGGACAATACAAACCATGTTGTACGGAGTAGGGTTGTGGAAGTAGCTTCGCCAGCTACATCATCTACAGCTCAACGGGATGCAGATGCTCCGGAAGTGTCCTCGTCGTTGGACTAGTAGCAGGAGGGGTCGATGTTGCACCTGCTGTTGGAGTGGTCGAGTTTACGGTGCAGGACACAGACGTAGAGGCAGTGGCAGGAGGAGCCTCACTGGTTGCCGCACCAGAATCGAACATAGCAGGCCATCTTGTACGGAGTGTCCTTGTGGAGGTGGCTCCGCTAGCTACATCTCCGCAGGATGCAGATGCCCCATTAGCCGGAGGAGCTGGAAATTATGCAGCATGTTGGGGCAGCAGCGTTGTTGATGCAGCGTGCGGGCTTCCACGCTCGTTGCTTCACTCAGCTGCCCCCTCAGTCCGCTGCTCTAGAGTCTAAGTCTGGAAGCTCTGGGTTTTGTTACTCAGAAACGCGCGCGCCAGAGTTAGCGCCAGAAAGCAGCTGAAAACTGACAATGACTGATTAAGAATGAAGAATGAACAGCAATGGGGGACCCCTCCAAGATCTAGCCCCCCCCCCCC
>SZWC01001608.1:168965-190561 GCA_023375785.1 Penium margaritaceum | reverse complement strand
CTATCGTCGCTGCGGCCAGTGCCAGCTGAGGACACAGGTCGAGAAGGTGCAACGGGGTAGGGAGGGGATGTCCGATGAGCAAAGGTGGAGAACGCAGCCGACGGGGATCCGGGGGTGGCACACAGGGTAGAGTGTTGGTCGAAACTTGCCCATGTCCTCGCGACCAGTCTGTCCACCGCCGTTGATTGCGGTTGAAGCAGGGAGTCCTCCGAATGTGACCGGGAGAGCGTGGAGGACGCGAGGGGGGCGGACGATGAGGGGGGGGGAGACGACGTCGAGGTTGGCGCCATGTAAATCGGCGGAGCCAGGGAGTTTAAGGAGTACGCGTTTACGCCGGTGCGTATGGCAGCGTACGCGTTCCGGGAGAGCGGAGAATGGGTGGGGTGGAGCATGCCGTGCTGTGCTTCTTGCGACCTCGGCAGCATATCTGCGCAGCTCACGGCTAAGCTGGGGGACGCAGTGAAAGGGAACGGAAGTGAAATTGGGTCGTTCTGCACTTCGACGTGGAGGGCTTGGGTGGGAGTCATCGGTTACACGCAGGAGTGAGAGGGCGGCACAAACAGATGTGGTGTGTCAAGTGACCGCTATTCAGTAGCAATGACGGGCACGTAACCTAAAATGGCGGGCAGCTGCAGTGGTGAAGTGGGCCCATAGCACGACTGTTCACACGGAAACCATTAGCCCTGTTTGGGAAGAATTTATGCACACCCAGTAAAAACAACGAGCCTACAAGTGTGTCGTGGCTGGCAGAATTTCGGTTGAACATTGCGCCACAAAGAGATAAGAGACGAATACTAAAAAATGAATGTTGACCCGTCCCTCATGCTCCGATAACGACATGATCGTTGCCCGTTCTGAACACCGATGCGCTGTGGTCGTTTTAGGCCCGCTACGCATGGATTGAAACGACGATTGCAAGCAACAATGCGATCATAAATGTAGCTGAATGTGTAGCTTTCGGCGTGTCCATTCGGAAAAGTGAGAGGGGATTTAACCCATGGAAGACGCCGAGATCCAGCAGAGTCACAAAGAGAGAACGGGGAGTGGGAAAGAGGCAAGGCGGTCAAATCAGCCGCGTGTAAAGGATTGCGAGGTCGGACGGGAGACGAAGTTAGGGGAAAAAGAGGAACGGTGTTAAGAGAGTGAAATTGCAGGTTTTGGGACGAGACTGACCTCCACCGCTCATCGACGAGTGGCAAGGGGCAAGCGACCTCGAGGCTTGCAAGGGATGTTTGAGGATGAGATTTTATGACAGACCAGTAAGGGTTTCGTCCCCTCACTGGATTGTATACTAGGTCACTAGGACACGCTGTAAATGCTGATCCGTGCACCTGCCGTGCGGACAGCTGCCGTCAGAAGGTAGCGCGGGCGTGCGAGAGAGAGCGATGGTGGAAGAAAGGGAGATACAGGGAGGTTTTTGTCCCTTGGCCTTGACCAAGGGACAGACGCAGTTAAGAGTGAGGAGACGGGTTCAAAGGGATGGTTTGCAAGGTTTAAGGCCCAAACACACTTCGAACTTTGATGTTATCCAGCAGTCCAATCAGAATCGCTCTTACGAGATCGTTCTCACGGGAATCGCTCAATTCCCTGTAGAGGATTGTTCGCGTACCGCAGGTAACGGCCTGAAAGCATGGTCGATGGTCATCGAAGAGCTGTGCTTGCTTCCCTGCGGTCCACTCCGGATGGCTTGCGGCAAGCGAGATAGCGCCTTTGCGTTTTCCTCTCAGCGAATCATCAGTCGTAGCTCATTCACTTCTCCAATAAAAAGCGTCACTTGTCGTTCAATTTCCACACCACCAAGAATAGACCACTATTCATCTTTTTTTTTTCTGCACATGTCCGGGATGTACGTATCTTTGCAGACGCGGTGAGTTAACCACGCCTATATGAGAAAACTTCAACATAAGCGCCCTTTTCAGAGTATCATGTACAAATGGTGACCCCATAAATATATTTTACAAACATATTACCTTTCCATATAAATCACGCAAGAATGAAAGCCAGAACACAATAATGCACCCCCCCAGGATAGCACGCAAAAATAGCACCCCCACCCCCCCCCGGTTGGCAAAGCCATATCATCGACCACATTCGCCGATAGATAGGGGGCCCGATTATGTTGTGATTAGCGTTCTCTCTCGATAAACAAAAGGACTTGGTCGATGAAATGGCATCGCCAACGAGGGAGATGTTTTTTTTACAAGCTACTAAGCGTGGTGAATTTTTTGCTGGGTGCCATTCTTGCATGCTATCCTGGGGGGAGCCACTACAGCGTGCTCCCTTTGTAAGCGCTCCATATTTGAACATTATCGTTGGTGCGGCACTCATTTTGCAATCTCAATTTGAGAGGTCGCCATTGTTTCTAGTCTACTTTCAAAAGGGAACCATGTTTGCATTTTTGTGGCTATAGCCAGCGGACAGACGCTGTTGAGGCCATGCAGTCTCCCCATGATCCACGTGTGAATATGCTGTACGAAGAACCTCTCAATGACGGTTCGCAATCCTCCGCCAATTTATCCCACGATAACCGCGTGAACGTCTGTTCAATTCTGAGAAAAAAATTAACCTCATCATTAGAACAGTTTGGTTCCATGCCGCGATCGAGTATGTGGTCTAATCTTCCAAGGAGCCCAAAAGCAATTTAAAAGCTTGCTAGTCAAGATGCAACATTCACCAGAGTTGTCGTTAGGGCAGAAGCCATTAAGTCGAGTTGCCTTAACGACGTCCGCTTTCTTGCTTACGGCTCTTTGCAACCGTTTCCTTCAAGCGTGCCCAAGATCTAGATTGCAGTAAACACAGCGGTTCTATGATGCAACAAAAGGTGAATGTGAACAGTATCCGCTAAGGGTTTTATTTTGGGGAAATTAACCAAGTATTCCTTGTATAGGTCTGGCCCTCGGGCGAAGTGATGGGTTGTCTTCTACGTTAGCGCCCGGCTCCGACCTGGAGTCCTAAGGAAACGGAAGCTCCTATCTGATTTTGGTTCCTTAAGCGGTACTCCTACCTGGCAGGTTATGATGGCCAAAATGATGTCTCGTTATGTCGAGTCGTGAACGTCCTCAATAATTGAAGAAAGCTTAATCGGGCTGCCTTAGTTGCGTCAGCAATCTCCCTCTTGCATTAGGTGAACTGCAGGCACCCGCATGGAATGTAAGTTTGCGTCAGAAAATATGTCATGCTCATGTGACAGGCTTAGATTGGAATCTCCAGCGGCCAATGGGAAGGATCCAGCTTCAGTTTGCTCATAAGACTGTCGACTAGATCTGACCAAGGTTGTATTTAGGCGTACCTGATACGTCGCAATGTAGTGCTGTTTTAACACCACCTTCCAGGAAGTACCGACGGTGTAAATGGTTGAACGAGAGTTTCAGGTGGGAGTAAGAAATGTACCTGACCTGACGACAGATCGAAACATCAATGATAACAGACCGTCATCTCGGAGTATGGGAATGAATACTTTTGGACGGCGCTTGCGATTGGTGCTTCTATTAATCGTCGCCTCGTATTGTTGTGAGGGGTCAAGTCGTCGCCACGAGTATGTTTGCGCCCTTATTTCTTAAGGCAGACTTATGCGAGGAGCCGTGTTTGCACCACGCACAAACAGTTGATGCCGTATTGAAGAGCGTCCCAGCAACAATGTCGTCGTGATAGTATTTGTCAGAATCATGGCAATTTTTTTATTATCTTCTGTATGCTTCCTTCAATCGCGATTTGTGCATGGATAGCGAGTGAGTAACCTGGGATGACCGGGTCGATTGGATGGCATGCAAGAGACAATGATAGTACTGAATTCAAGTGAGATTCGAACCATAGTGGTACAATGACACCGCTGAGCGATTTGAATACCTGCACATTGTACATTATCTCTCTCGTGAACAACTTTAGCGGTCGCAAAACCACTATGAGGCTTGTCGCAGCTTTTTCTTCACTGATCATGCCAAAATCATGGCATTCGGCACAGTGCACCACCCAAACCAGGCCTTCCATGTGCATTTGAGTACACACGCAAGGCCTCGTCAAGAGGAATGGGTGAAAACAAGCATTCTAGATTAATGTTTCCTTATTTTTAACTCTTCCAGGGTTGTGAGCGGGATCATAGGGAAGAGCAAATAGAGAGGGTGCAAAGCCTCTCCGGGAGAGGCGCAAGTCAAGAGCAATGTCAAAATCAAATGCTCAATCGTTTCTTCTTCCGAGCTGTAGGGGCATGCACTAGTGCCATCTTGCCAAAATCTGGTTTAACGGGAAACATGGATGGAGCAGTAGAGGATTTTGAACACGACCTCTTTTGCACGCAGATCCAATGGAAGGAAGGTAGGCTTTCTTCTGATAGAGGGCCAATCAAATCGGATTTCAGAGAACGTTTTCACCTAGATAGATTCCTAGGTTGTAGTAAGGTTATTCATGTTTAGGAGAAGGGTAAAAACAGTTAGAGGGATGGGAGAGTGACGGAAAACCTGTAAGAGGAGATGTTTGGTTTGACTGGGGGGCCTGCCATGGTGTCCATGGGTGTGAGAAAGACAAGAGAGAGTTGTTTTCCGAAAAGGTCCGCTCTTCCACCTATGAGGGATAAGGGAACGGGACACCTGGTCAATTGCAAATGTAATGACAGCCCCTACAGTCAGTGAGGGAAGGCGGTAAACGATAGTGAGAGGAAGACCTGTACTGTCTTCGATAGTGAAGTGAGAGGTGTGTGGATGCATGAGAGGGAGAGAGGGTACCAACATTAGGATCTTCCTTTAAGAGAGCAGAAGGGCCTCCATGATATCTTCAATGAAAATGGATTTGACACGCGGGCAATGTGAGGATGTCCTCAAGAATGATATTTTGGAAGAGTAACTATTGTTCTTGCTGAGGGAGGCCAAAGGGAGTTCCATTGTCTCGGATGAGAAATCAATTTAAGGTGCTGTATTCTTTAATAAGTTCTTCGTAGGGAACTCGCGGGGGATAGATAGGTTGATTTGTAGAAAGGAAACGTTGAAACGTAAGCTTCCATTTCAGGTGGATAGAGGGAAGCTTGAGTCGAATGATAAAGTGGTGGGAGAGGGAGATGTGTCCTCGTTTTGGAAGGTCTTGCAAGAAAAGGAGTGTATGTTTCCAATGCGCTTCGCCTGGTTGGAGAAAAGAATGAATCCATTTGGCCGCTTGGGCTGCCATGATTGTTGAGGGCCATTCGATGCCAAGGCAGCCTTTGGATAAGGGGGAGACTGCTGTGGGCATGGAGTAAAGGCGAGGTACCTCTCTGATACCCTCATCTGAGCAAGGTGTAATTTGAAATTCTTCGGCAGACAGGAGGATGAGGGTAGCTTCATCCGAGTAGCCCATTATGAATTCTTAATATGGGATGCAACGGGGATACCTTCCAAGTGGCAGTGAAAGAGGTTAAAATTTGGCTCCATGGCACAGATGAGGACAAGGAGGGTTAGGGGGCAACCTTGACGGACCCTAGACAACAAATGGATTTGATCTGTGAGGTGGCCATTGATAAAAAAAGGGGTTGTTTTCTTGTGCAGAAGTTGTGTCCATTGGATGAAGAGTGCGCATCCGTTAAGGGTGGAAACACCAGTTCCTCCCCCCTCCAATTGACGTGTGCCCCTCATTTCCCTCTATCTTTGGACAAAACACCCTATGCATCAGAACCACAAAGCCATGAGCACCATCAAGATTATGCCGAGCGGAACGTGGATGGTTCACACGGATCGGTGCGGACCAGAAGAAGATTCCGAGAATTGAGACCATTGGATCATTCATATCTAACATTACATGTGCCACGATGACAAGGGTCGGACATGCCGAGCGTACATTTACAATTGCAAGAAACAAAACGAGGCATGTTTTGGGTCTTGTAATCTTTTCAAGCAATACATTCGACATGTCTGTCGTGAGTCAAGGGATTTTGAGAATACCTGAAAGTATCTAAGAAGAATAGAGGTGTCAAGAAGTAGACCAAGAAAAAATTGAAAATTGACAAAGCTTGTAGCAATTATATCAACCATTCGATAAAAGGGAAAAACTAGGGAACTACTAGGGCGCTACTAGGGTGCAAGTTGGGCATAAGTATGGTACAAGTAGAGCGCAACTAGGGCACAACTAGGCCGCAACTAGGACGCAAGTGGGACGAAAGTAGGGCACAACTAGGGTGTAACTAGGGTACAGCTAGGGCACAACTAGGGCGTAACTGTGACGCAAGTAGGGCATACCAAGTGCGCAACTTGAGTGCATCTAGGGCGCAAGTAGGGCGCAACTAGGGCGCAAATAAGGTGCAACTAGGGCTCACTTGGGGCACAACTAGGGCGAAGCTGGGGCCAAACTGAGATACAACTCGGGCGCAACTAGAGCGAAACTAGGGCGCAAGTAGGTCACAAGTAGGGCGAAAGTAGGGCGCAAATAGGGCGCAACTAGGATGCAACTAGGGCCTACTTAGTGTCCGACTGAGGTGAAACTAGGGTGCAACGAGGGCGCAAATAGGATACAAGAAGGGAAGAATTCGGGCTTGACTATGGCGTAACTAGCGAGCAAGTAGGGCGTAAGTAGGGCACAACTAGGGTGCAACTAGGAGGAAACTAGGGCATAGCTAGTACCCAACAGAGGTGCAATGAGGGTACAACTAGGGCGCAACTAGGGTGCAAGTAGGGCACACTTAGGGAGGAAGTTGGGTGTTACTAGGGCACAATGAGGGTGTAAGAAGGGTTGAAGTAGGGCAAAACTAGGGTACAACTAGGGTGCAACTAGGGTACACTTAGCGCATAGCTATTGCCCAACTGAGGCACAACTAGGGCGCAACTACAGTGCAAGTAGGGCACAAGTAGGGCGCAAGTAGGACGCAAGCAGTGCGCAACTAGGGCGCAACTAGGGTGCAACTAGGGTGCAAGTAGGGGGCAAGCAGGGTGCAAGTAGGGCAGAACTAGGGTGCAAGTAGGTCACAAGTAAGGTGCAACTAGGGCAAAACTCGGGCATAGCTAGTGTCCAACTGAGGTGCAACTAGGGTGTAACTAGGGTGCAAGTAGGGCGCAACTGGGGCGCAAGTTGGACGGGACTAGGGCACAACTTGGGCTCAAATAGGGCGCAACTAGGGCGCAACTAGGGTACAACTAGGGCATAGCTAGTGTCCAACTGAGGCGCAATTAGGGCGCAACTAGGGCGCAACTGACGTCTAAGTAGTGGGAAACTAGGGCACACTTAGGCTGCAAGTTTGGCACAACTAGGACGCAACTAGGGCACATTAAGGGCACAAGTAGGACGCAAGTATGGCACAACTAGGGTACAACTATGGTGCAAGTAATTATCAAGTAGGGTGCAACTAGAGTACAAGTAGGGCGCAAGTAGTGTAGTAACAGGGTGCAAGTAGGGCACAACTAAGGTGCAACTAGGGCGCAACTAGGGCGCAAGTAGGACGCACGTAGGATGCACTATGGTGTAACTAGGGCTTAACTAGGTCGCATGTAGGGGGCAAGTAGGATGCAACTAGGGCGTACATAGGGCGCAACTAGGGCATAGCTAGTGCCCAACTTGGACGCAACGAGAATGCAGCTAGGGCGCAAGTAGGACACAACCATGGCGGAAGTAGGGCGTAACTAGGGCACAACTAGGACACCTAGGGCGCAAGTAGGACGCTCCTAGGATGCAAGTAGGGTGCAAGTAGGGTGCAAGTAGGGTGCAAGTAAGGCACAACTAGGGCACAAGTAGGGTGCTAGTCAGGCGCTAGTAGGACGCAAATAGGACGCAACTGGGGGACAAGTAGGACGTAACTAGGGTAAAGCTAGGGCGGAATTAGGGCGCAAGTAGGGTGCAAGTAAGGCGCAAGTAGGGCGCAACTAGGGTACAACTAGGACACACCTAGGGCCTACTTAGTGTCCAACTGAGGTGAAACTAGGGCGCAACAAGGGCACAAATAGGGCACAAGTAGGGCACAAGTAGGGCATAACTATGGCACAACTAGGACGTAAGGAGGGCAAAAGTAGGGCGCAACTAGGGCACAACGAAGACGAAATTAGCACGTAGCTAGTACCTAACCGAGGTACAATGAGGGTACAGCTAGGGCGCAACTAGGGTGCAACTAGGGCACAAGTAGGGTGTAACTAGGGAGGAAGTAGGATACAACGAGGGCACAACAAGGGTACAAGAATGACACAAGTAAGGATAAACTGGGACACAACTTGGGTGCAACTAGGGCGCAACTAGGGCGTTACTAGGACCTAAGCAGGGCGAAAGTACGGCATAACTAGGGCACAACTAGGGCGCAACTAGGGCACAAGTAGAGCTCAAGTAGGACGCAAGTAGGGCACAACTAGAGTGCAACTAGGGTGCAACTAGGGCACAATTAGGGGGCAAGTAGGGCGCAAGTACGGCGGAACTAGGGTGCAAGTAGGGCATAAGTAGGGCGTAAGTAGGGCACAACTAGGGTGCAAGTAGGGCGCAACTAGGGTCTGATCAGGACACAAGTAGGGCGCAACTAGGGCGCAACTATGGTGCAACTAGGGCGCAGGTACGGCACAAGTAGGGCCCAACTAGGGCGCAAGTAATGAGCAACTAGGGCGTAGCTAGTGCCCAACTGAGGTGCAACTAGGGCGTAAGTAGGGTGCAAGTAGGTTGCATCTAGGGCCTAAGTGGGGTAGAACTACGGCGCAAGTAGGACACAAATAGGACACAACTAGGGTGCAAGTAGGGCGCAACTAGGGCATAGCTTGTGTCCAAGTGAGGTGGAACTAGGGCGCGACCACGACACAACTAGGATCCAAGTATGGCAATCCTAGGGCGCAACTAGGATGCAAGTTGGACGCAACTAGGGCGCAACTAGGATGCAACTAGAGCACAAGTAGGGGACAAGTAATGCACAACTAGGGCACAACTAGGATCCAACTAGGGAGCAAGTAGGGTGCAAGTAATGCGCAAGTAGGGCGCAAGTAGGGTGCAACTAGGACTCAATCAGGGTGCAAGTAGTGCGCAAATAGGGCGCAAGTAGGGCACAACTAAGGCGCAACTAGCGCGCAACTAGGGCGCAAGAAGGGCGCAAGTAGGATGCGCTAGGGTGTAACTAGGGTGCAATTTGGGCGCATGTATGGGACAAGTAGGATGCAACTGGGACGCACGTAGGGCACAATAAGGGCGCAACTAGGGCGTACCTTGTGCCTAACTTGGGCGCAACTTGAGCGCAAATAGGGTGCAAGTCGGGCGCAACTAGGGTGCAAGCAGGGCGCAAATAGGGCGCAAGAAGCGCATGTAGGATTGAACTAGGATGCAGCTAGGGTGGAACTAGGCCGCAACTAGTTCGTAGCTGGTAACCAACTCAGGCAGAACTAGGACACACCTAGGGCGCAAGTAGGACGTAACTAGGACGCAAGTAGGGTGGAACTAGGGCACAACTAGGGCGCAACTAGGATGCAGCTAGGGCGCAAGTAGGGCGCAAGTAGGACGCAACAAGGGCACAACCAGGGTGTAACTAGGGCGCAAGTGGGGCGCAAGTAGGATGCAAGTAGGAAGCAAGTAGGGTGCAAGTAGGGTAAAAATAGGGCGCAAGTAGGGCACAAGTAGGAAACAACTAGGGCACAACCAGGGTGTAACTAGGGCGCAAGTGGGGCGCAAGTAGGATGCAAGTAGGAAGCAAGTAGGGTGCAAGTAGGGTAAAAATAGGGCGCAAGTAGGGCACAAGTAGGAAACAACTAGGGCGCAACTAGGGCACAACTAGGGTACAAATAGGGCGCAAGTAGTGTGTAGTTTGGGCTTGTGCCCAAACTACACCCTACTTTTGTAGGGTACAACTAGCTCGCAACGAGTGCACATCTTGGGCATAGCGAGTGCACAACTGAGGCGCAACTAGGACACAACTAGGGCGTAGCTAGGGTGCAACTAGGGCGCATGTAGGGCTCAAGAAGGGTGCAAGTAGTGTAAAACTAGGGTAGAACTAGGGCGCACCAAGTGCGCAACTAGGATGTAGCTAGTGCTAAACTGAGGCAAAACTGGGGTGGAACTAGGACGCAACAAGAACGCAAGTTTGGTGAAAGAAGGGTGCAATTAGAGCGCAACTACGGCACAACTAGGGCCCAACTAGGGTGCAACTCTGACGCAACTACGATGCAACTAGGACGTAGCTAGTGCCTAACTGAGGCCCAAGTAGGGCGCAAGTAGGGTGTAAGTAGGGCGCAAGTAGGGCACAAGAAGGGCGCAAGTAGGGCACAAGTAGGGCGCAAGTAAGGCTCAACTAGGGTGAAACTAGGACACAATTAGGGTGCATGTAGGAGGTAACTAGGGCATAATTAGGGCGCAACTAGAGCGCAAGTAGGGCGTGACTAGGGCACAGCTAGGGCATAATTACGGTGTAAGTAGGGCGCAAATAGGGTGGATCTAGGGGAGAACAAGGACATAACTCGGGCTCATGTAGGGCGCATGTAGGGCGGAAGTAGGGTGCAAGTAGGGTGCAACTAGGGAGCAACTAGGGTGCAAGTAGGTTGCAAGTAGGGCGCAACTAGGGCATAATTAGGGCACAACTAGGGCACAAGTAGGATGGAAGTAGGGTGCGACTAGGTCGCAACTAGTGCGTAAGTAGGGTGCAAGTAGGGCGGAACTAGGGCTCAATTAGAATGCAAATAGGGCGAAACTAGGATGCATGTAGGATGGAAGTATGGTGTAACTAGGGCGCAACTAGGGCGCAACAAGTACGAAGCTAATGTCAAACTGAGGCACAACTAGGGCAATATAAGGACACAATTTGGGCACAAGCAGGGTGTAACTAGGGCGCAACTAGGTTGTAGCTGGCGCCCAAGTGGGGTGCAACTAGGGTGTAAATTGGAGGCAAGTAGGGCGCAAGTAGGCCGCAACTAGGGGGTAACTAGGGCGTAACTAGGGCACAACTAGGGCGCCACTAGGGCACAAGATGAGTGTAACTAGGGCGCAACTAGGATGCAACTAGGGCACAACTAGGGTGTAACTAGGGCGTAAGTAAGACGTAAGTAGGGTGCAAGTAGGATGGAACTAGGGCACAACAAGGGCACAACTAGGACACAAGTAGGCAGCAAGTAGGGTGTAAGTAGGACGTAACTAGAGCCAAACTAGGGTGCAAGTGGAGCGCTAATAGGGCATAAGAAGGGCACAGGTAGGACATAAGTAAGGGCGCAACTAGGGTGCAACTTTGGCCTACTTCGTGTCCAATCGAGGTGAAAATAGGGTGCAACGAAGGCGCAAATATGGTAAAAGTAGGGCACAAATAAGGCATAACTATGGCACAACTAGGGCGTAAATAGGGAGTAAATAGGGTACAACTAGGGCGTAGCTAGGAGGAAACTAGGGCGTAGCTAGAATCCAAGAGAGGTGCAACTAGGGTACAACTAGGGAGCAACTAGGGTGCAAGTAGGGCGCAACTAGGGAAGAAGTTGCGCATTACGGGCACAACTAGGGCGCAAGAAGGGATCAAGTAGGGCGAAACAAGGGCGCCACTGGGATGCAACTAGGGTGCAACTAGGGCATAGCTAGTGCCCAAGTGAGGCACAACTAAGGTGCAACTAGGGCGATACTAGGGCCTAAGTAGGGCACAAGTACTACACAACTAGGGCACAACTACGGCTCAACTAGGACGCAAGTAGGGCACAAGTAGGACGCAAGTAGGGTGCAACTAGGGCGCAAGTAGGGCGCAAGTAGGGCGTAGGTAGGGGGCAAGTAGGGTGCAAGTAGTGTGGAACTAGGACGTAAGTAGGGCACAAGTAGGGCGAAAGTAGGGCAAAACTAGGGTGCAACTAGGGTGCAACCAGGGCCCGAGTTGGATGCAAGTAGGGCATAACTAGGGCGCAACTGGGACGCAAGTAGGACACAAGTAGGGCGCAACTAGGGCGCCGCTAGGGCACAACTAGGGCACAACTAGGGCATAACTAGTGCCTAACTGAGGTGTAACTAGGGTGTAACTAGGGTGCAAGTAGGGTGTAACAAGGGCGCAAGTAGGGCGGAACTAGTGTGCAAGTTGGGCTCAAAGAGGACACAAATATGGCGCAACTAGGATACAACAAGGGTGTAACTAGTGTCCAACTGGGGCGCAACTAGGGTGCAACTAGGGCGCAACTTGGGTCTGCGTAGTGAGAAACTAGGACGCAAGTGAAATGCAAGTTGGGTGCAACTGAGGCGCAACTAGGACACAACTAGGGAACAATTATGGTGCAAGCATGGCACAACTAGAGTACAACTGGGGTGCAACTCGGGGGCAAGGAGGTTGCAACTAATGTGCAAGTAGGGCGCAACTAGGGTGCAACTAGAGCACAACTAGGGTGCAAGTAGTGCGTAAATGGGGTGCAAGTAGGGCACAATTAAGGTGCAACTAGGGCACAAGAAGGGCGCAAGTAGAGCTCACTAGGGTGTAACTAGGGCGCAACTAGGGCGCATGTAGGGGGCAAGTAGGGTGCAACTAGGGCACACATAGGGCGCAACTAGGGAGTAGCTAGTGCCCAACTTAGGTGTAACTAGAGTGCAACTAGGGCGCAAGTCGGACATCACTAGGGAGCAAGTAGGACACAACTAGGGTGCAAGAAGCACACGTAGGGTGCAGCTTGGGAGCAACTTAGGTGCAACTAGGGCGCAACTAGGGCGTAGCGAGTACCCAACTGAGGCAGAACTAGGGTACACTTAGGGCGCAAGTAGGACACGATGAGGGCAGAAGTAGGGTGGAACTAGGGTACAACTAGGGCGCAAGTAGGACGCTACTACGACGCAAGTAGGGTGCAAGTAGGGCGCAAGTAGGGCATTACTAGGGTGCAAGTAGGGCTCTAGTGGGGTGCAAGTAGGATGTAAGTAGGGCGCAAGTAGGGCGTTAGTAGGTCTCAAGCAGGGCAAGAGTAGGACACAAATAGGAAACAACTAGGGCGCAACCAGGGCACAACTAGAGCACAAGTAGGCCGTAAGTAGTGTGCATTTTGGGCGCAACTAGGGCACAACTAGCTCGTAACTAGTGTGCACCTAGGATGTAGCTAGTGTAGAATGGAAGTGAAACTAGGACATGAGTAGGGGGCAACTAGGACGTAACTAGGACAGTAGGAGGGTGGAAGAAGGGTGCAAATAGGGTGCAACTAGGGCGCAACTAGGGCGCAACTCGGGTGTAGCTAGTGCTCAACTACGGCACAACTAGGGAACAACTAGGGTGAAAACAGGGCATAATTAGGGCGTAAGAAGGGTAGTACAAGGACGCAATTAGGGCAGAACTAGGGCGTAACTAGGGCGCAAGTAGGGTGCAGCTCGAGCGCGACTACGGCGCAACTATGGAATTGTTAGTGTCCAATTGAGGCAAAACTTGGACGCAACTAGGGTGCCAATAGGGCGCAGCTAGGGAACAACTTGAGCACAAGTAGGGCACAACTAGGGTGTTAAAAGGGACCCATGCCATGGATGCCGATTGCCGTTTACCTGGTCCGACCACTAGAGAGTGGTTGGACGTCCAAGCTGATTGCAGATTTGGACTTCTTGGATGTTGCCATGCGATGTAAAGCTTTCAATTGCTCGATTTGGTTGAGAATTGAGAAAATGGCGTGGCGGAGCGGGCAAACGAGACAGTGCTGAACATGGTACGGACCATGTTGGTGGATGCCGACTTACCGCAAAGCTTCTTGGCAGAAGCTGTGTGTACGACAAGCTACACCATCAACCTTACTCCTACAGCAGTGCTAAAGGAGAAGAGCAGCTGGAAGACATCACAGGAGGTTTGGAGCAGGCACAAGCCAAGTGTGGCACACCTGAAAGTGTTCGGGTGCAAGGCGTAGGCTGAGAAGCAGTGCGACAACAAGCTAGATCTACGTGCAAAGATGTATCTCTTCCTTGGCTATGAGAGCACGCATAAGGCGTACCGACTCTACTACATGTGCAAAGAGGTAATCCTCAGCCGAGACGTCAAGTTTGACAAGCAATAGAGCTACATGCGTAGCAACGACGTGGACGTGGTGGACTCTCCAATGACAGGTGAGTGGTTCTAGCTCCTTGACTACTAGAAGGAGCAAGCAGACGTCAAAGTTGAGGATGCGGCATCAGAGCACGACGGTGCACGAGCGGTGGCAGCCGACGCGGAGGAATCCGATGATGATCAAGCTAATGATGAGGTCCACTGGAAGGATCCGGCGAATGAGGCACCAAGGGTGCCAATGTGCGTACTTCCGGTGTAGTGGACATTGGGCATCGGTGGAAAATCCACTGGACGCGCCGGCCGTTTGGGTGTTGTTTCGCTGGAGCGGGAGAGATCCTCGGGGAGCCGACTGGTCAATGACTTAACGGAGTGTACAGGGTCGGAGGGATCACACTGGAGTGACAATGCGCCACCAGAACAATCACGCCGTAGTGGGAGGTAGCAGTGGGGAAGCACTTTGACGCAAGCACCGGTTGATGGATCGGCATGACGCGCTGCATGCTCGCTACATCAATGGAGCCAACTACAATGCAAGGTGCACTTGTACGGCCTGAAGGGGTTGAAGGGGACGCAACCATTAAATCAGACCTGGTGTCCATAGCGGAAAATGACACGTGAGAGCTGGTTGACAGGCTGAAAGATGCTAAGGTCATCGGCTCAATGTGGGTCTTAAAGACGAAGTTCACAAAGGAATGGGTGGTTGACAAATGCAAGGTACGGGTGGTGGCGAAGGGATACACAGTGCAAGGGCAAGCACTATGATGAGACATTTGCTCTCGTCACCAAGTTCACAAGCATCTGGGCGATCCTTATGATGGCGGTCGTGAAGGACATGGAGCTCCAGCAAATGGACGTAAAGACGACCTTCCTCAATGACATCATAGACAAAGAGATCTACATGGAGGTGCCATAGGGGGTGGAGGCGCCAGAGGGCAAGTTGTGCAGGCTATGGAAGTCATTGTACGGGCTAAAACATTTGTCCAGGTACTGGTACCAACAGATGGACAGCTTCATGGCACAACTTGGCTTCAAGTGATGTGAGTCGGCACGACAAACAGCTTCATCATATTGTCGTATTCTACGTGGACGACCTGATTTTGTGCTCAACGGATCTGCCCAGCCTATAGTGGCTGAAAGAGCAGCTGAGTAGTAGATTCCAGATGTCAGACACAAGGGAGCTGAAGTACTACCTCGGGGTGAGCGTCACGTGAAACCGGAGGGCGCGCACGCTTGAGCAGGGGTTTTTTTAAATACGTGGCCAAGGTGCTGAAACAGTGCGGCATGGAGGACTGCAAACCGGTTGGCAGTCCGGTCTCCACGACCTATGAACTGAGTGCGCCAATGGCATCTCAAACAAAAGAAGAGCGGGAGGATATGGCAGGGCTGCCCTACCAATCGACGGTGGGCAGCCTCATACATGCCATGGTGGCGACTCGACCAGACGTGGCCTACGTGGAAGGCCAAGTAAGCAGGTACGTGGCCAATCCAGGGCCATTACACCGGCAGGCGGTCAAGGGCATCCGTCGCTACCTATAGGCGACGTGACATGCGTGCCTGAGGTTTGACGGCAAGGGGCTGGCAGACTCCTTACGTCTGGTCTGCTATACGAATGCAGACCACGTTGGAGATATGGAAAAGCGGAAGTCCACATCCGGCTATGTGTTCTTCCTTGCTGGTGCAGCGGTATCGTGGTACAGAAGGAAGCAGGATTGCGTCGCCACCTCCACAGTGGAAGCAGAGTACATCGCACTGGTCGAAGCAGTCAAGGAGGCGGTGTGGCTCAGCAGGTTGCTAGGGGAGCTGGGCATGCCACGGCAGGAGGCATATCGCATCCATCTTGCTGACCAACAACATGACGCAACACAGGAGGATGAAGCACATCGACATGCGTTACAACTACGTATGAGACATGGTTTAAAAGGGGCACGTGGTACTACAACATTGCAGCACACACAACATGCTTGCGGATTGCTTGACAAAAGCGCAACCCCTGGACCGGCATGCAATGAGTGTGGCCGGGCTTGGGATGACTAGCTATGTTGGGCTGGAGAGTGCAAAAGAAGATGAATTAGAGCAGACAGGAGTAGTAGGCATGGAATATGCAAGGGGGAGAATGTTGAAGATTTGCACCTCTGCATGCCCAAGTGCGGCGCCGGGAGGCGCCGACGAGCCGCCAGTGAAAGGAAAATCCTTGCAATTAGATCTAGTAGCTCAAGGATTGCTCGGATCCTAAAAGGGAGGATTGTCCCCAAAGTTTGATAAGTTTCAAAATCCGAAATCGGACAAGTTACGAGGGAGATATGGACTTCCAAAGTTGGGATGTGCACTGCGGATCTGGGAGTCTGCTATGGTTTGACCAATGAATAATCGATCGGACCGAGTAACAAAATTCCACGTATGGATTTTCCTGTGGAAGGCTGCCGAGGCAGCCGGTGGATGATTCGCCGGATGTCAGAAGTGTAGTTTGTTACTTAGGGACTTAGGAAAGATCCTGGCTTGGAGTCCGAAACTAAGCAGTACTGTTTGTTACTCGGGGATTTAATAGAAAACCCGACTGCAGATCCGCGGACAGGTTTCGAACCACATCAATCCCTATCACCAACTCGATGATTAACTCATCAAAACAGACCCCAAAGGTGTGAGGGGCACCGCAACTATGTGTATGGGCATCTGCGCCACCGGAATGGTATTTTTTATTGGTCCTTGATGTGTGAGGGCGCCTCGGCGGGCGACATGGTGCGCGCCGCTGACTGAGCGGCTGGTTTGGGGTGCCGCACATTGGCTAGTTTAGCTGGAGCTATGGTGATCCGAATCGTCCACGGTTGGAGAGCTCATGACTAGCCCTACAAATGTTCATATCATGTCCATGTCAAAAAGTTAATGCGCAATTATGTTATTCCCTTAGCAAAAGTGACTGTCGCACACCTTCCTTCTACTCCGAGAGATATAGCGTGAGGCAACCAGAAAGCTCACGCTTAGACTCAGAACCCACACCAATAACAGAGAACTGTGAATACCAACTGCAGACCCGTTGGGGAACGTTGGAACTCCCTCCACCTGGGGGCCCGTTTATGACAGAAACTAGGGCATAGCTTGTGTGCAACTAAGGTGCAAGTAGGGAATAACTAGGGCGGATCTAAGATGCCACTAGGGCGGAAGCAAGGCGCATCTAGGACACAAATAGGGTACAACTAAGGCGTAGCTAGTGCCCAGCTGAGGCCCAACAATAGCATATCTAGGGCACAACTAGGGCACAAGTAGGACCCATGTAGGGCGTACCTATGGCACAAGTAGGGCATCACAAGGGCGCAACTAGGGTGCAAGTAGGATGCAACTAGGCTGCAACTAGGGCGTAGCTAGTTTCCAACTGAGGCACAACTAGTGCGCAACTAGGTTGCAAGTAGGGCAAAAGGAGGGTGCAAGTAGGGCGCAACTAGGGCATAACTATGGGACAAGTAGGGTGCAAGTAGGGTGCAACTAGGGCGCAAGTAGAGCACAACTAGGGTGCATGTAGGGCGCAACTAGGATGCAACTTGGGCACAACTAAGGTGTAAATAGGGCACAAGGAGGGTGCAAGTAGGACCCAACTTGGGCGCAATTAGGGCGTAAGTGCATGGCATCTAGGGCGCAAGTAGGGCGCAAGAAGGACGTAACTAGGGCGCAATGAGGGCACAAGTAGGACACAAGTAGGGAACAAGTAGGACGTAACTAGGACAAAACTAGGGTGTAACTTGGACACAAGTAGGGCGCAAGCAGGACGTAACTTGGGTGTAATAAGGGCACAACTGGGGTGCAAGTAGGGCGCAACTAGGGCACAACTAGGGCACAACCAGGGCGTAAGAAGGGCACAGTAAAAGCGTAACTAATGCGTAACTAGCTTGCAACTAGGGCATAAGTAGGCCGTTAATAGGGTTCAAGTAGGGCGTAACTAGGGCGCAACTAGGGCCCAATTAGGGCATAGCTAGGGTCCAACATAGGCACAACTAGAGTGCAACTAGGGCACAAGTGAGATGGAAGTAGGGCACAAGTAGGACACAACTAGGGCACAACTAGGGCAAAGCTGGTGTCAAACGTAGGAGTAACTAGGGCGCAACTAGGGCTCAAGTAGGATGCAACTAGGGCGCAAGTAGGAAACACCTAGGGCGCAACTAGGGTGCAACTAGGGTGGAGCTAGGATGCAAGTAGGACGTAAGTAGGGTGCAACTACAATGCAACGAGGGTGCAACTAGGGTGCAAGTTGTGTGCAAGTAGGGCATAAGTAGTCTACAACTAGGACATAACTAGGGTACAACTAGTACGCGAGTAGGGTGGAAGAAGGGTGTAAGTAGGGTGTAACTAGGGCACAGCTAGGGTATAACTAGGAGACATGTACAGCGTAAGTAGAGCGGAACGAGGGTGCAACTAAGGCGTAACTAGGGCGCAACAAGGGTGCAACTAGTATGCAAGAATAGTTTAGCTAGAGCCCAACTGAGGTGCAACTAGGGCACAACTAAGACGTAAGTAGAGCGCAAGTAGGGCGCAAGTAGGGCGCAAGTAGGGTGTAACTAGGGTACAACTAGGGTGCAACTAGGGAGCAAGTAGGGTGCAAGTAGGAAGAAAGTAGGGTGCAACTTGGACACAACTAGGGCGCAACTACGGTGCAAACAGTGCACAAGTAGGGCGCAACTAGGGCGTAACAAGGGGGCAACTAGGACACAACTAGGGCACAACTAGGACACAAATAGGGCGTACCTAGGGCACAAGTAGGGCACAACTAGATCGCAACAAGGGCACAACTAGGGCATAGCTAGTGTCCAACTGAGGTGCAACTAGGGCGTACCTTGGGCGCAACTAGGGCACAAGAAGGGCGTAGGTAGGGCGCAAATATGGCATAAGTACGGCTCAAGTAGGACACAACAAGGACGTTACTAGGGTGCAACTAGGACGTAGCTAGTGCCCAACAGAGGCGGAACCAGGGTGCAACTAGGATGCAACTAGGACGTAACTAGGGTGCAATTAGGGGGCATGTAGGGCACAAGTAGGATGCAATCTAGGTACAAGTAGGGCAAAACTAGGGCACAACTAGGGTGCAACTAGGGTGTAGCTAGTGTCCAAGTGAGGCGCAACTAGGGTGCAACTAGGACGCACGTAGGGTGCAACTAGGGCGCAAGTAGGGTGGAAGTAGGGTGCAACTATGGCACAATTAGGGCGCAACTAGGGTGCAAGTAGAGCACAAGTAGGGCGCAAGGGTTGCAAGTAGGGCGCAACTTGGGCACAAGTAGGGTGCAAGTACGGTACAAATAGGACGGAACTAGGGAAAAACAAGGTAGCAGCTACAATGCAAGTAGAGCGCAAGTAGGGCGCAAGTAGGGCAAAATTAGGGTGCAACTAGGGTGTAAATGGGGCGCAAGTAGGGCGCAAGTAGGGCGCAAATAGGACACAACTAGTGTACAACTACGGCGTAACTAGGGTGCATTTAGGGCATAGCTAGTGCCCGACTGAGGCGCAACTAGAGGGCAACGAGGACCCAACTAGGGCGTAAGAAGGACGCAAGTAGGGCACATGTAGAGCTCAAGAAGGACGCAAGTGGTGTGCAACTTGGGCACAACTAGGGCGTAGCTAGTGCTCAACTGAGGCACAACTAGGGCATAATGAGGGTGCAACCAGAGCAAAACTAGGGCACAACTAGGGTACAAGTAGGACACAACTAGGGCGCAAGTAGGGCACAAGTAGGTTGCAAGTAGGGCGCAAGTAGGGCGCGACTAGGGCGCAACTAGGGTGCAATTAAGGTACAAGTAGGGTGCAAATAGGGTGCAAGTATGGCACACCTAGAGCACATCTAGGGCGCAACTAGGAAGCACATGGGGTGTGATTAGGTTGTAACTAGGAAGCAACTAGGGCCTAACTAGGGCGTTACAAGGGCACACATAGAGCGTAAGTAGAGCACAACTAGGGTGCAACTAGGGTACAACTAGGGCGCAACTAGTGAGCAACTTGGGTGTAGCTAGTGCACAACTAAGCTGCAACTAGGGTGCAAGTAGGGCGCAACTATGGTGTAACTAGGGCACAACTAGGGCGCAAGTAGGGTGCAAGTAGGGCACAAGTAGGACGTAACTAGGACGCAACTGGGGCGCAAATAGGGCGTAGCTAATGCCCGACCGAGGCGTAACTAGGGCAAAGCTAGGGTGCAGCTAGGGTACAACTAGGGCGCAACTAGGGCGTAAGAAGGGTGCAAGCAGGATCCAAGTACGGTGTAACAAGACCGTAAGTAGAACACAAGTAGGATGTAGCGAGTGCCCAACAGAGGCGCAATGAGGGCGCAATTAGGGTGCAACGAGGAAACAACTAGGACATAACTCGTGTGCCTTTAGGTTGCAAGTAGGGTGCAAGTAGGGTGTAGTTTGGGCGCAACTAGAGAGCAACTTGGACACAAGTACGGCGCAACTAGGGTACAAGTAGGGCACAACTAAGACACAACTAGGGCACAACTAGTGCATAACTAGGATGCAAGAAGGACGCAAGTAGGGCACAACTAGGGCGCAACTATGGCACAACTAGGATGCAAGTAGGGCGGAAGTAGGGAGTAACAAGGGTGGAACTAGGGCGTAACTAGGATGCAACTAGGGTGTGACTAGGGAACATGAAGGGAGCAAGTAGGGCACAACTTGGGTGCAACTGCGGTGCAACTAGGGTGCAAGTAGGACATAAGTATGGGGTAACTACGGGGAAACTAGGGCACAACTAGGACGCAACTAGGGCATAGCTAGTGCACAACTGAGGCGCAACTAGGGCAAAATTAGAGCGCAAATAGGGCGCAACTAGGGTGCAAGTAGGACGCAACGAGGGCGCAAGTAGGGCGCAAGAAGGGTGCAACTAAGGCACAACAAAGGTGCAACCAGGGCGTAACTAGGGTGTAGTTAGTGTCCAACTGAGACATAACTGGGGCGCAACAAGGGAGCAAGTAGGGCGCAACTAGGGCACAAGTAGGGCGCAACTGCCACTTCTAGGGCGCAACTGGCGCATCTAAGTGTCAACTAGGGCGATAATAGGACGCAAGTAGGGCACAATTGGTGTACAACTAGGGCACAACTATGGCACAACAAGGGCGTGAGTAGGATGCGAGTAAGGTGTAAGTAGGACGCAACTAGGGTACGAGTAGGGCACATGTAGGGTGCAAATAGGACACAACTAGGACGCAACTAGGGCGTAATAAGGGTGCAAGAAGGACGCACGAAAGGCGTAACTAGGATCCAACCAGGCCACAAATAGGGTGTAGCTAGTACCTAACAGAGGCGCAACTAGGGCGCAACATGGGCGCAAGTCGGGCGCAACTAGGGCCCACATAGGGCGCAAGTAGGGCACAACTAGGGTGCAACTACGGCGCAACTAGGGGACGAATAGGGTGCAACTAGGGCTTAGCTAGTGTCCAACTGAGGTGCAACTAGGACACAACTAGGGTGCAACGAGGGCGCATCTTAGGCGCAAGTAGGTTGCAACTAGGGCGCAAGTAGGGTACAACAAGGGCACAAGTAGGGCACAAGTAGGGCACAAGTAGGGCGCAGGTAGGGCGCAACTAGGACGCAACTAGGGCACAACTAGGGCAAATGTAGGGTGCAGGTAGGGTCCAAGTAGGGCATAACTAGGAATCACTAGGGTGTAACTAGGGTGCAAGCAGGGTGCAAGTAGTGCACAACTAGGGCGCAACTAGAGCGTAACTTGGGCGCAAGAAGGGTGCATGTGAGAGTGGGTGCTC
>SZWC01001608.1:135608-166480 GCA_023375785.1 Penium margaritaceum | reverse complement strand
TGGTACAGGCAATGGTTGCAGCTCCCCTGGTGGCTTGGTCCTCCGCGCCTTGATGCGTTGGCACACATCGCAGCTGCTCACAAACCTCTTGCAATCAGTCGCCATTGACGACCACCAGTATTGACGTGTCAAGGCTTTCAGCGTCTTGTCGAAGCGGAAGTGACCCGAGTAATGGGTGTCATGCGCCTCTTCCAGCAACAATTGCTTCAATGGCGCATAGTCCGGCATGAAAATCCTCTACTCTTGCCCCCTTCGCCAATACGGTCCATCCCACGTGATGTCTTTCTCCGTACTACCCGTGAACTCACTGTCCATGCCATAGCCATGCTTGAACAGGGTATGCATGACTGGAGATTTCATCAGCACTGAGATAGCATTAAGGCTCAAGTCCGGCCTCCTTGACAGAGGATCTGCCGGGCTCACCTTTCTAGGCTTGTATTGGATCTCGTAGTCAAAACTCCCCTCAAGAAATTCCATCCAACGAGTTTGTCGGCAACTGAGATTTGGCTGCGTCTTCAGGTACTTCAGTGCGTAATGGTCCGTGAAGACCACATAGCGCCAAGACTCAAAGTAGCACCTCCAGTGCTTGAACACATGGATCACCGCCAGCATCTCCTTTTCATGGATTGCGTAGTTCAGCTCCGCACATCATAATTTGCGAGACGCGTACGGAATCGGCTGCGGCCCTTTCCCGTGATCGTACATCAGCACCGCCCCAATGGCATAGTCGCTTGCGTCCGTCGCCATGACATACTCCTTGGATGAATCTGGATGCACCAGGACCCGAGCGTCACACATGGTAGTCTTGAGCTCCTCAAATCTCTTCTGCTCCTGATTGCCCCATTCCCAGTGGTGATCCTTCCTCAGCAACTGAGTCAGCGACGCACCCTTCTCTGCGTACCTTCGGATGAATTTCCAGTAGTAGTTGACAAACCCTAGGAAGACCTGGATGTCACGCATGCAATTTGGTGTCGGCCACTGCTTCACTACTTCCACCTTCTTTGGAGACCCTTGCCGCTTACGATGTACCCAAGGAGCTCCACCTCCCCTTTCTCAAACTCGCACTTGGAGAGCTTTGCAAACAACTTCTCTCTCCGAAGAATTTCCAACACCTGCCGAAGATGTTGCTGATGCTCTTCCAGAGTTTGGGAGTAGACGAGGATGTCGTCGAGGAACACCACCACGAACTGGTCCAAGTGAGGGTGGAAGATCCTGTTCATGAGGGTCATGAACGTTGCAGGAGCATTGGTCAACCCAAACGGCATCACGAGGTACTCAAAATGACTGTACCGCGTCTTATCCACATCCTGCTCCGCACTCCGGATCTGATGGTACCCCGAGCGCAAGTCAATCTTGTTGAAGAACTGCGCATCCCTCAGCTGGTCAAACAGCTCCT
The DNA here is from genome assembly GCA_023375785.1 of Penium margaritaceum. Lineage (NCBI taxonomy): Eukaryota > Viridiplantae > Streptophyta > Zygnematophyceae > Desmidiales > Peniaceae > Penium > Penium margaritaceum. The sequence goes on along the minus strand of SZWC01001608.1, from coordinate 165,084 downwards.
CGACCCTTGGCAGCGGGTACCGGTTCTTTATCGTTACGTTGTTCAGTGTGCGATAGTCCACACACATCCACAGCTCCCCTGTCTTTTTCTTCACAAAGAGGACTGGTGCAGCGTAGGGTGACACCGATGGTCTGATGAAACGTTGCTCCGTCAGCTCCTCCAAGTGCTTCTTGAGCTCACCCAGCTCATTATCGCTCATGCGATAAGCAGCTCGTACCGTTGGAGTTGCTCCCGGAACCAGATCATTTTTGTGGTCGATATCCCGCTTCGGTGGTAAACCCTTTGGCAGCTTAGCAGGAAACACGTCGCTGCAGTTGTCCAACACTCCTTTGATGCCTTCCGACAGCTCTGTTGCAGGTGCTTTTTGCTGCTCTCCCTCTTGTTGCTTTGTCTCCGCTGCCAGCACTTCCACCGCTGCAGGTGCTCCCTTCTACCGCACCCACACAAGGTACACTTGTTCCCCCTTGCGCTGACAGTGCTTCAACTACACGTAACTCAACTGCGGCACCTTGCCTGCCTTGGATTCCTTCTCCTCTGCCCACAATGGCAAAACAATTTGCTCTCCGCTTTTCTTCACTTTCACCTGGCTACGCACCCAATCCACAGCAGGATTCCACCGGTGCAGCCAGTCACGCCCCAGAATGGCGTCATAGGTATCCATTGGGCACGTGCAAAAGTTCACCTCGCACGACAGCTTGCCCAGACGGACCCTCAGAGGCTCCAGAGGGACTCCGCACTCCAGCTCCCCTTGTACCTACTTGGACGTAGTTGGCTTCCCGGGTAGCCATGCAAGCCCCAACCTCTTTGTAAGCTCGTCGCTGAAGAATGAGTGTGACGCGCCGCAATCTAGTAACGCTTTAATCTGCCGGCGAGTCCGGCACCCCTCGCCGTCCGCAGAAACAGCCGATGAAATTTCGGCTTTCAGGAGGATTCCCGGAACGCTCCCGCTTCCTTCGCTCTGCAGCAATACACTTGGCAGCTCCCTAGTTGTCGAAGGACTTTCGGGGCTGGTGTTCGCTGATGCGGATGAAGCTTTCCCAGCAGATGGCCGCCCGCCACTCACTGCTGGTTGCCGTTTCCCTGCTGCTTCTTCTTGCAGTCCTTTTTGTGGTGCCCAGGATTCCCGCAGATCCAACAGTTCCCACCACACGGCTTGCTCTGCCGCTGGCCTCCTTGTACTGCATCGATCTCCATGGGGTCGGTTTGTTGGTCTTTTGCTTGACGCTGAGAATTCTCTTGCTTCTCACGGAAACCCCCTCGATGGTAGCGTAACGCGTCAACGCACTCAGCAGTGGCTACCATCGCCTAGAACTCTGTGATGCCACTTAGTGCCAGCGTGCGCTGAATTTGTGCCTTCAATCCGTTGTGGTATTTGTCTGCCATCTCCAGCTCGCTCATGTGGTTGATCTCCGAGCACAACGCCAAGAAACGGCGTGTGTACTCCTGTACCAAGCCATTCTGGTGCAACTGTTTCAGCTTGTTGCGTGCGACCATGGAGGCATTCACGAGATCAAATCGATCTCTGATGGCTTGCTCAAAATGTTCCCATGTCGTCGGCACGCGAGCTTTAGCTTGCACCGCGCCTGGCTGCCACAACATGGCATGTTGCACAGCTGCGTTCCCACCTCCACCCTAAGTGGCCAGCGTATTCAGCTGCCTCCACCACTCCAATGCTGCTCCGCGTAGCAGTGTCACTACGAATGACACACGTACAGCAGCGTCCTCTAGAGGGTGACCCAGAGTCCCAAAGTAGCTGTTCATTGCAAACAACCAGGTCCGTATTCTTGCACCCTTGAAAGAGGGATTGAACGCTTCCGGAGCCTTTGGCTTTGGTCTCGGCAGACTCCTTGACCGGGCCGTCCCAACCTGCCCAGCGCCAGTTCCGTCCCGCAGGTCAGCCATCTGCCGATTCAGCCGCTCATTCTCCATTTCAAGGGCTCCCAACTGCTCTACAATCTGCTGTAGGGCCTGCTTCATGGCTCTTGATGACTTTTAGCCGTTGGAGATCATGTGAAAAAAATTGGCAGCGTTTTGGCAGCAATCGAAAAAAATTTCGGCAGCAATTTGGTAGTCCGGGAAAAAAATCCTGACGTCTTCGAAGTGCGTGGGAGTCACCCGTCGTCTCCCGCGCGCGCACGGTAGGCCGTGTGGACTCTCCAAAAGTATAGAAAAATTTCTAGAGTTTGGCTCGTGCGTTGGCTTCGAAGTCTGGTCCAACAATCTCCCTCTTGATCAGCCTCGACGTTGTCCAGCGTAGTCCGTGCCTTTGCTCCTTGAAGTTTCGCGAGCTCCGGCAGCTCTTCCGCTCAATGCGTGGCTCCGGCTCTGATACCAGATGTGAGAGTGGGTGCTCTCTGGAGATTAGGCTTTAGTGTGTGGAGAGCACAGTCGTAGCGGAAAGATAGAATTGGAGATGTCTGGAAGCCAGAGCTGGAAAATACAGGTTAATTAGATTGAACTGAGTACAGGGTGTTTATACTGTTCGGCTGGCTAGCCCAGGCCTCAGCCTACTGCTTTCCTAGCTTGCTACGACAAGCTAGTTGCACCTGACCTTGGTGCTCTGGTTGCACCTGAACCTGGTGCTCTAATTGCACCTAATGCATAGTGCGAGAAATGCTTGGCCGTCGATCGTCGAGATCGACGGTCTGTCTTCTCTCTTGGCAAGCCGCCGTGTTGACCTCGTATGGCTCTCGGCGGTGGGTGCGGTCGCCTTGTTGTACACGCCACCGGAGACCTGCGACCGTCGCACAGTCGTAGTCACCGGTTTTACTGCCACCGTTGACCGCGTCCGTTGTCGGGGCCGTCCGTCGAAACAACCCCTCGGCGGATGGCGTCACCGGTACGCCACTCGTCGAGAGGAGGGGAAGCCACCCTCGCGTGGTGTGTTCGGAACGCCACGCAAAGGTGCGAGCGAAACACGCCCTTGGCGTGTGGAGCTTGCACTTGCTCGCTCGCTCCTCGCGTCCTCGCGTCCTCGCATCCCCACATCCGCATAGTCGCGGTCGAGCGGAGGTGAGCTCGACCGCGAGCCAAATTTCCGAAAAACAGAAAATGGCCCAGATGCCCCTCAAACTCGGACGAGGCCTCGAGTATGTCAGAAAAACAGGGGCACCTCATTACAGTGCAAGTAGGGCACAACTAGGACGTAACTAGTATACTACTAGGGTGGAACGAGGACGTAGAGAGTGCCCAACTTAGGCCAAAGTAGGGCACAACTAGGAGGCAAGAAGGGTACAAATAGGGGGCAAGATGGGAGCAACTAGGCCGCAAGTAGGGTGCAAGTAGATTGCAACTAGGACATAACTATGGTGCAACTAGGGCGCAACTAGGGCGTAACCACGGTGCAAGTAGGATATAATTAGGACGCAAGTAGGGCAAACCTGGATGCAACTGGGGTGTAATGAGGGTGCTAGTAGGGCACAAGTAGTGCGCAAGAAGGTGTTTACTAGGGCGCACCTAGGGCATAGCTAAGGCGCAAGTAGAGAAAACAAGGACATAAATAGGGTGCAACTCTGGCGTAACTAGGGTGTAGCTAGTTTCCAAGTCAGGCGCATCAAGGGCGCAACTAGGGTGCAAGTCGGGCGCAACTAGGGCCCAAGTAGGGTGTACCTAGGGTGCAAGTAGGACACAAGTAGAATGCAACTATGGCTTAAATAGGGTTCAAGTAGGACGCAACAGGGGCGCATGAATGGCACAACTAGGGCAAAACTAGGATGTAACTAGGGCGCAAGGAGAGATCAAGTAGGGCACAACTAGGGCACAACTTGGACGCAACTAACGTGTAAGTAGGGCGCAAGAAGGGCGCAAGTAGCATGCAACTTGGGTGTAACAAGGGCGCAACTAGGGCACAAGAAGGGTGCAAGTAGGGAGCAAGCAGGGTGCAACTAGGACGCAACTAGGGCACAACAAGGGCCAAAGTAAGGCACAAGCAGGGCGCAGCAATGCCCCAACAAGGGCTCAACTAGGGCGCATCTAGGACACAACTAGGGTGTAACTAGGGCGTAACTAGTGTCCAACCGAGGCGCAACTAAGATGCAACTAGGACGTAACTAGGAGGTAACTAGGGTGCAAGTAGGGCACGAATAGGACGCAAGTAGGGAGAAACTAGGGCGCAGCTAGGGCGCAACTAGGGCGTAGCTAGTGTCCAACTGTAGCGCAACTAGGGAAAAACTAGGGTGCAACTAGGGCACAACTAGGGCGCAACAAGGGGGCAACAAGGGCACAAGTAGGGCGCAAGTATCGCGCTTGTAGGGTGCATGTAGGCCACAACTACGGTGCAAGTAGGACGCAAGTGGGGTGCAACTAGGACGCAAATGGGGTGCAACTAGAGCAAAACTGGGGCACAGCTAAGGCCCATCTAGGGCACAACTAGGGTGTAGCTAGTGCCCAATTGAGACGCAACTAGGGCGCAACTAGGGTGCAACTAGGGCACAAGTAGGACGCAAGTAGGGAGCGACTAGGGCGTAACTAGGGTACAAATAGGACAGAACTAGGGCATAACTAGTGCCCAAGTAAGGGACAAGTAGGGCGCAACTAGGGTGTAAGTAGGGCACAACTAGGGTGCAAGTAGGGCGCAACTAGGGCGCATCTAGGGTCCTACTAGGGTCCAGGTAGGATGCAATTAGGGCCCAACTAGGGTGCCTCTAGGGTGCAGTATGGATGCAAGTAGGGCGCAAGTATCCCAACTAGGGCGCAACTAGGGTGTAAGTAGGATGCAACTAGGACGCAACTATGGTGCAAGTAGGGTGTAAGTAGGGTGCAAGTAGGGCGCAAGTAGGGCGCAACTAGGGCACAACTAGGGCGCAACTAGGACGCAACTAGGGCGTAAGTAGGGTGCAAGTAGGGCGCAAGTAAGGCACAACAAGGGCGGAAGTAGGGCGCTAGTATGGCGCAAGTAGGGCTCAACTAGGGCGCACCTAGGGCGCAATTACATCATAGCTATTGTCCAACTGAGGTGCAACTAGGATGCAACTAGGGCGTATGTAGGGCGTAACTAGGGTGCAAGTAGGGCAAAAGTAGGGCGCAAGTGGGGCGGAACTAAGGTGCAAGTAGGGTGGAAGTAGGGTGCAACTAGGGCGCAAGTAGGGCGCAACGAGGGTGCAACTAGGAGGCAAGTAGGGCGCAAGTATGATGCAACTAGGGCTCAACTAGGGCGCAAATAGGGCGCATTTAGGACAATACTAGGGTGCAACTAGGGTATAACGAGGGCGCAAGTAGGGTTGAACGAGGATGCAACTATGGTGTAACTAGGGTGCAACTAGGGTGCAACTAGGGTGCAAGAAGGGCGCAAGCAAGGCACAACTAGTGCGCAACCAGGGTACGAGGAAGGCGCAAGTAGGGTGCGAGTAGGGCACAACTTGGGCGCAACTAGGGCATAGTTGTCCGATTGAGGCATAACTAGGGTGCAATTAGGGCACAAGTAGAGCGCAACTTGGGCATAACAATGGCGTAATAAGGTTGCAAGTTGGAAGCAAGTAGGGCGTACCTAGGGCCAAACTAGGCCACAAGTAGGGCCCAAGTACGGCGCAAGTAGGACGCAAGTAGGACGAAACCAGGGTGTAGCTAGTGCCCAAGTCTGATGCAACTAGGGCACAACTAGGGTGCATATAGGGCGCAACTAGGGTGCAAGTAGGGCAAAACTAGGGTGCAACTAGGGCACAATGAGGGCGCAGGAAGGGCACAAGTAGGGCGGAACTAGGGCGCAACTAGGTCGCAAGTATGGTGCAACTAGGGTGCAACTAGGGCGCAAGTAGAGTGAAACTAGGGTGCAACTAGGGTTGAAATAGGGCGCAAGTAAGGTACAGGTAGGGCGCAAGTAGGGAACAACTAGGGCTCAACTAGGCCAGAAGTAGGCTGCAACTAGGGCGGAATTAGGATTAAACTAGGACGGAACTAGGGCGTAGCTAGTGCCCAACTGAGGGGCAAGAAGGGCGCATCTACGGTGCAAGTAGGGAGCAAAAAGGGCGCAAGAAGGGCACAACTAGGGTGTAACGAGGGCAAATCAAGGGTGCAACCAGGACGTAACTAGGGCCCAAGAAGGATGCAAGCAGGGCGCAACTAGTGTGCAACTAGAGCGCAACTTGGACACAAGTAGGGCGCAAGTAGGGCGCAACTAGGGTTCAACTAGGATGCAACTAGGGCACAAGTAGGGCGCAAGTAGGGCATGAGTAGGACGCAACTAGGGGACAACTAGGGTGTAAGAAGGACGCAAGTAGGTCGCAATTAGGGGGCAACTAGGATATACCTAGAGCTCAATAGGGCATAAGTAGGGCGCAAGAAGGGCGCAACTAGGGCACAACTAGGGCGCAACTAGGGCCCAAGTAGGGCACAAGTAGGGTGCAACTAGGCCATAGCTAGTGCCAAACTGAGGCGCAACTAGGGCGCAACTACGGCGCAAGCAGGGCGCAAATAGGGTGTAACTATGCGCAAGTAGGACGGAACCAGGGTGCAACGACGGTACAGCTAGAGCCGAACTAAAGGCGCAACTAGGGCGCAACTAGGGTGCAAGTAGGGTGCAACTAGGGCGTAAGTAGGGCGGAAGTAGGGCTCAAGTAGGGCTTAACTAGGGTGCACCTAGGGCACAACTAGGACGTAAGTAGGGTGTAAGTAGGACACAACTAGGGCATAACCAAGGTGGAAGAAGGGTGCAACTACGGCGCAAGTAGGGCGCAACTAGAACACAACTTGGGGGCAACTAGGGCGCAAGTAGGGTGCAATTAGGGCGTAACTAGGGTGCAAATTGGACCCAACTAGGGCGCAACTAGGGTGCATCTAGGGCCTAAGTAGGGCACAAATAGGGCGCAAGTAGGGTGCAACTAGGGCGCAACTAGTGCATTGCTAGTGCTTAATCGAGGCGCAACAAGGGAACAACTAGGGCATAAGTAGGGCACAACTAAGGCATAACTAGGTTACAAATAGGCGTATATAGGGCACAACTAGGGCACAAGTAAGGCGCATGTAGGGCGCTACTAGGGCTCAATTAAGGCTCAACTAGGGTGCAAGCAGGGCGCAACTTGGGCGCAAGTAGGTCGTAACGAGGGCACAACTAGGTTGCAAGTAGAGTGCAAGTAGAGCGCAAGTAGGGTGCAAGTAGGGTACGACTAGGATCCACCAAAGTTGTAATTAGGGCGTAAGTAGGGCGCAATGAGGGAGCAAATCGGGATCAACTAGGACCCAACTATACTGCAAGTAGGACGCAAGTAGGGCGCAACTAGGATGCAACTAGGGTGCAACGGAGGCACAACTAGGACATAGCTAGTACCCAACTGAGGTGTAACTAGGACGTAACTAGGCCGTAACTATGGCACAATTAGGGCACAAGTAGGGTGCAAGTAGGGTGCAAGTAGGGTGCAAGTAGTGCACAACTAGGGTAAGTAGTGCAACTAGGACGCAACTCAGGCACAACTAGGGTGCAAGTATGGCGCAAGTAGTGCACAACTAGGGCACAACAATGGCGTAACTAGGGCGCAACTAGGGCGCAACTTGGCTGTAACTAGGGCGTATCTAGTGTCCAACTAATGCAGAACTAGGGCGCAACAAGGGCGCAACTAGGGCCACACTAGTGCACAAGCAGGGGGCAAGTAGGGCGCAAGCATTTCACAAGGAGGACGTAACTTGGGCACAACTAGCATGCAACTAGGGCATAGCTAGTGCCCAACTGAGTCTCAACAAGGGCGCAACTAGGGCGCAAGTAGGGTGCAACTAGGGCGCAAGTAGGGTGCAAGTAGGACGCAAGTAGGGTGCAAGTAGGACATAACTAGGGCGTAACTAGGGCGCAAGAAGGACGTAACTATTGTCCAACTAAGGCGCAACTAGGGGGGAACAAGGGCGTAACTAGTGCGGAGCTGGGGTGCAAGTAGGGCGCAACAAGGTCGCAACTAGGACTCAACTAGGATGCAACTAGGGTGCAAGTAGGGTACAATTAGGGCAAGACTAGCGTGCAAATAGGGTGAAACTAGGGCGCAACTTGGGAGCAAGTATGGTGCAAGTAGGGTACAACTAGGACACAACTAGGGCACAACTAGGGTGTAAGTAGGGTGCAACTAGGACGTAAGTTGGGCACAACTAGGGCGCAACTAGGGTGTCACTAGGGTGCAACTAGGGTCCAAGAAGGGCGTAAGTAGGGGGCAAGTAGGGCGCAAGTAGGGCGCAACTAGGGCGCAAGTAGGATGTAAGTAGGGCGCAAGTAGAGTACAACCATGGTGCAACTAGGGCGTAAGTAGGACAAGAATTGGGCACAACTAGGGTCCAACTAGGACACAAGTAGGGCGTAAGGAGGGCACAAGTAGGGCGCAAGTAAGATGCAACTAGGGTGCAACTAGGCCGCAACAAGGGCACAACAAGGATGGAAATCGGGCGTAGCTAGTGCGTAACTCAGACGTAATTAGGGTTTCACTAGAGTGCAACTAGGGCACAAGTAGGTGTAAGTAGGACGCTAGTAGGGTGAAAGTAGGGTTTAACTAGGGCACAACTAGGGCGCAAGTAGACCGCAAGGAGGGTACAACTCGGGCAAAACTAGGGAGAAACTAGGGGGAAATTAGGGCGTAAGCAGGGCGCAACTAGGGCATAGCTTGTGTCCAAGTGAGGTGCAACTTGAACGCAAGTAGAGCGCAATTAGAGCGCAAGTAGGGCACAATAGGGCGCAAGCAGACGCCAATAGGACGCAACTAGGGCACAACTAGGACGCAACTCGGTAGAACTAGGGCAAAGCTAGTGCCCAATGGAGGCACAATTAGGGCGCAAGTAGGGCGCAAGTACGGTGCAACTTAGACCCTAGTAGGGCATGACTAGGGCGCAACTAGGACAAAACAAGGGCGCAACAAGGGCGCAACTTGGGTACAGGAAGGGTGCAACTAGGGTGAAACTAGGACGCAACTAGGGTGAAACTACAACACAACGTGGGGATAACTAGGAAGTAAGTAGGTTGCAAGTAGGGAAGAACTAGGGCACAACTAGGGTACAAATAGGGCGCAAGTAGGGTGTAACTAGGGCGTAGCTAGTGCATAACTGAGTTTTTACTAGGGCACAAGTAGGAAGCTACTACATCACACAAGAACAGAATAAGGAAGAAGTAGGGAACAACTAGGGCACAATAAGGGCGTAACTTGGGTACAAGTATAGTGGATCTAGGGCGCAACTAGGGCGTAGCTAGTACCCAACAAACACGCAACTAGGACGTCACTAGAACACAACTTTGGTGCAACTAGGACGAGAGTGAGGCACAAGTAGGGCACAAGTAGGGTGCAAGTAGGGTTGCAACTCGTGCGCAACAAGGGCATAGCAGGTACCCAACTAAGGTGCTACTAGGGCGCAACTAGAGTGCAACTAGGGCGCAACTAGGGCGCAATTTGGACGCAACTAGGGCACAACTAGGGCTCAAGTAGGGGGCAACTAGGGCGAAACTAGGGGGTAGCTAGTGCCCGACTGAGGCGCAAGTCGAGTCAAGTAGGGCGTAACTAGGGCACAACTAGGGTGCAACCAGGGTTCAACATGGGCACAAGTAGGACGAAAGTAGGGTGCAAGAAGGACGCAACTAGTACGTAACTCAGGCGCAAGCAGGGGGCAAGTAGGACGCAAGTAGTGCACAGCTAGGGCGCAAACAGGGAACAACTAGGGCGTAACTAGGGCGTAACTAGTGTCCAACTAAGGCACAACTAGGGCACAACTAGGGCGCAACTAGGGCGGAACTATTGCGCAAGTAGGGCGCAAGTAGAGCGCAACTAGGGTGCAACCAGGGGGTGGCCAGTAACCAACTGAGGCTCAACTAGGGCGTAAGTAGGGCGCAAGTAGGGCACATCTAGGGTGTAACTAGGGCATAAGTGGGGCACAAGTAGGGCGTAATTAGGGTGCAAGTAGGATACAACTAGGGTGCAACTAGGGCGTAACTAGTGTGCAACTAGGGTGCAAATAGGACGTAACTAGGTCACAACTAGGGTACAATTAGGGTGAAGTTAGGGTGCAAGTAGGGTGCAAGTAGGGCGTAAATAGGGTGCAAGTAGGGTGTAAGTAGGGTGCAAGTATGGGCCTTGTAGGGTACAACTAGGGTGCAAATAGGGCATAACTAGGGTGAAACTAGGGCACAAGTAGGGCGCAAATAGGGTGCAACAAGGACGCAAGTAGGACGCAACTATGGTAGAACTAGGGCGCAACTAGGGTACAAGTAGGGCACAAGTAGGGCACAACCAGGACACAAATAGGTCAAAACTAGGGCCCAAGGAGGGCGCAAATAGGGGGCAAGTAGGACTCAACTAGGGTCGACGTAGGGCGCAAGTATGGCACAAATAGAGCACAAATAGGGCACAACTAGGGTGTAACTATGGCGCAACCAGGGCGTAACTACTGCGTAATTAGGATGCAATTAGAGTGTAGTTAGTGCCCAACTGAGACGCAACTAGGACGTAACTAGGGTGCAACTAGGGTACAGGTAGGGTGGAACTAGGGCGCAACTAGGACGCAAATAGAGTGCAACTAGGGCTTAAGTAGGGTACAACTAGGGCGCAACTAGGACGCAACTAGGGCGTAGCTTGTGCCCAACTAAGGCACAACTAGGTCACAACAAGGGCACAACTAGGGCAAAACAAAGGTGCAAAAAGAGCGCAACTAAGGCGCAAATAGGGCACAAGTAGAGCGACTAGGGTGCAACTATGGCGCAACTAGGGCGCAACTAGGGCGAATCTAGTGCCCGATTGCGGTGGAACTAGGATGCAGCCAGGGCGTAACTAGGGTACAACTAGGACCTAACTAGGGCGCAGGAAGGACACAACTAGGGCATAACTAGGATACAAGTAGGGCACACATAGGGCGCAACTGGGGTACAACTAGGGCGTAGTAGGGCGTAGCTAGTGCCCCACTGGGGTGCAACTAGGGCACAACTAGGGAGCAACTTGGGCGCAACTAGGGCGCAACTAGGGCGCAACTAGGGCGCAACTAGGGCGCAACTAGGGCGCAACTAGGGCGCAACTAGGGCGCAACTAGGGCGCAACTAGGGCGCAACTAGGACGCAAATAGAGTGCAACTAGGGCTTAAGTAGGGTACAACTAGGGCGTAGTAGGGCGTAGCTAGTGCCCCACTGGGGTGCAACTAGGGCACAACTAGGGAGCAAGTAGGGTGCAACTGCGGCACAAATAGGGCAAAGGTAGGGTGCAACTAGGGCACAACTAGGGAGAACAGGGGTGCAACTAGGGCACAAGAAGGGCGCAAGTTGGGAACAACTAGGGTGCAACTCAGGCCCAACTAGGACGCAAGTAGGGCACAAGTAGGGTACAAGTAGGGCGCAACTAGGATGCAACTAGGATGCTAGTACGGTGCAAGCAGGGTGCACATAGGACACAACTACGGCGCAACTAGGGAAAACCTAGGTTGCATGAAGTGCCAAACTGAGGCTCAACTAGGGCGCAACTAGGGCGCAACTAGGGCGCAAGTAGGGCGCAAGTGGGACGCAAGTATGGTGCAACTAGGGTGCAACTAGGTTGCAACTAGGGCATAGCTAGTGTCCAACTGAGCGTAACAAGGGTGCAACTAGGGCGCAACTAGGACGCATAACTAGGGCACAACTAGGGAGCAACTTGGGCGCAACTAGGGCGCAACTAGGGCACAAGTAGGGCACAACTAGGGCATAACCGGGGGGTAACTAGGGGGAAATGAGGGTGCAACTAGGGTATACCTAGTGTGCAATTGAGGCGCAATTAGGGCATGACTAGGGCACAACTAGGGCAAAACTAGGGCACAAGTAGGGTGCAACAAGAGAACAAGTAGGGAGCACATAGGGCATAACTAGGACGCAACTAGGGCGTAAGTAGGGTGAAACTAGGGTGAAAGTAGGACACAACTAGGGCACAACTAGGGTGCAACTAGGGTGCAACAAGGGTGGAAGTAGGGAGGGCGCAAGTAGGGTGTAACAAGGTCGCAGTTAGTGCCCAACTACAGCGCAAATAGGGCGCAACAAGAACACAAGTAGTGCGCAACTAAGGCATTAATAGGGAGCAACAAGGACGCAACTAGGATGCAACTAGGGTGTATAGAGGGCGCAATTGGGGCGCAAGTTGGACGCAACTGTAGGGAAACTAGGGTGCAAGTAGCGTGCAAATAGGGTACAACCAGGGCACAACTAGGGTGCAACTTGGGCGCAACTAGGGTGCGAATAGGGTGGAACTAGTGCCCAACAAAGGCGCAACTAGGGCGTAACTAGGGCACAACTATGGCGCAACAAGGGCGCAAGTAGGGGGCAATTAGGGTGTAAGTAGGGCACAACTAGGACGGATCATGGCACAACAAGTGCGTAATTGTTGCCCATCTAGGGCACAACTAGTGCGCAACTAGGGCGCAAGTAGGGCGCAACTAGGTTGCAACTAGGGCGCGACTAGGGTGCAACTAGGGTCCGGTAGGGTGCAAGTAGGGCGTAACTAGTTCACAACAAGGGTACAACTAGGACGCAAGTAGGGCGCAAGCATGGCAAAGTTAGGGTGCAACTAGGGCTCAACTAGGGCGCAACTAGGGTGGAAGCAGGACGCAAGTAGGGTGTAACTAGGACGCAAGCAGGGCGCAACTGGGGCGCAACTAGGGCACAACTTTGGTGCAACTAGGGTGCAACTAGGGTGCAAGAAGGGCGCAAATTGGGCGCAACTAGGATGCAACTAGGGCGCAACTAGGGCCAAAGTAGGGTACAAGTAAGGGAGAGTGAGGGCGCAACCAGGGCGCAAGTAGGACATAAGTAGGAGACAAGTAGTGCACAACGAGGGTGCAACTAGGGCAAAAGTAGGGCGCAAGTAGGGCGCAACTAGGGTTCAACTAAGGCACAAGTAAGGTATGGTAGGGCGCAAGTAAGACACAAGTAGGGTACAACTAGGGTGAAACTAGGGCACAACTAGGGTGCAACTAGGGCACACCTAGGGCGCAAGTAGGGTGCAAGTAGGGTGCAACAAGGGCGCAACTATGGCGGAACTAGGGCGTAACAAGGGCAAATCTAGGGCCCAACTAAGGAACAACTAGGACTCATCTAGGGCAAAACTAGGGCGCAACTATGATGCAAGTAGGACACAACTAGGGCGCAAGTAGGGCACAACAAGGACGCAAGTAGGGCGTAAGTAGGAAGCAACTAGGGCGCAACTAGGATACAACTAGGGCGCACTAGGGCGTAGCTAGTGTCCAACTAAGGCGTAAGTAGGCCACAAATAGGGTGCATGTAGAGCACAACTAGGGCGCAACGAGGGTGCAAGTAGGGCGTAACTAGGGCGCAACGAGGTCGCAACTAGGGTACAACTAGGGTGCAACTAGGGCGCAAGTATGGTACAAGTAGGGTGCAACTAGGGAACAAATAGGGCGCAACTAGGACGCAGCTAGGGCGTTGCAAGTGCTGAACTAAGGCCTAACTAGAGTGCAACTAGGGCACAACTAGGGTACAACTAGGGCACAACTACGAAGCAAGTAGGGCACAAGTGGGGCTCAAGTAGGACGCAACTAGGCCGCAACTAGGGTGCAACTAGAGCGCAACTAGGGTGTAGCTATTGCTCAAATGAGGCGTAACTAGGGTGCAACTAGGGGACAACTAGGACACAACTAGGGCACAACTAGGGCACAACTAAGAAGAAACTAGGGCGTAACTTGGGTGCAACTAGGGTGCAAGTAGGGTGCAACTAGGGGATAACTAGGGTGCAACTAGGGGGCAACTAGGGCGCAACTAGGGTGCAACTAGGGTACAACTAGGGTGTAGCTAGTGACCGACTGAGGCGCAATCAGGGCGCAACTAGGGTGCAACTAGGGCGCAACTAGGGCGTAAGTAAGGCGTCACAAGAGCACAACTAGGGAGCACGTAGGGCAGAACTAGGATGCAACTCGGGCGCAAGCAGGGTGCCACTAGAGCGCATGTAGGGTGCAACTAGTGTACTACTAGGGCGTAGCTAAGGCAGAACTAGGGCGCAAGTATGGTGCAAGTAGGAAGCAACTTGGACCCAACTAGGGCGCAAGTAGGGCACTAGTAGGGCGCAACTAGGGTGCTAGTAGGGCGCAAGTAGGAAGCAAGTAGGGCGTAACTAGGGCGCCACTAGGGCGCTACCAGGGCGCAACTAGGGCGCAACTAGGTCACAACTAGGGTGTAACTATGGCCAAAGTAGGGCACAACCAGGGCACAAGTAGGGCGAAACTAGGGCGCAACTAGGGGGCAACTAGGGTGTAGCTAGTGCTCAACTGAGGCGCACCTAGGGCGCAACTAGGGAGCAACTAGGGCGCAACTAGGCCGCAACTAGGGCATAACTAGGGTGTAACTAGGGTGCAACTAGGATGCGAGTAGGGTGCAATTAGGGCTCAACTAGGACGTAACTAGGGCGCAACTAGGGCGCAACTAGGACGCAACTATTGTGCATCTACGGTACATCTAGGGCGCAACTAGGGGGCAAGTAGGGCGCAAGTACGGTGTAACTAGGGCGCAACTAGGGCGCAACTAGGCCGCAAGTAGGGCGCAAGTAGGGCGCAACTAGGGCACAATCATGGCACGACTAACGCGCAACTAGGGCAAAGCTAGTGTCCAACTGAGGTAAAACTAGGGCTCAACTAGGGCGCAACTAGGCCACAACCATGACGCAAGTAGGACGCAACTAGCTTGCAGGTAGGGGGCAACACGGAAGCAAGTAGGGCGGAAGTAGGATGCAACTAGGACACAACCAGGGTACAAATAGGGTGCATTAGGGCGTAGCTAGTGCGCAACTGAGGTGCAACTAGGACACAACTAGGGCACAAGTAGGGCACAACTAGGGCGCAACTAGGGAGAACAAGGGCACAAGTGGAGCGCAAGTAGGATGCAACTAGTGCTCAACTAGGGCACAACTAGTGCGCAACTAGGACACAAGTAAGGCGGAAGTAGGGTGCAAGTAGGGTGAAACTCGGGTACAGCTAGGACGCCAGTAGAGCTCAAGTAAGGGGCAAGTAGGGCACAAGTAGGGTGCAACTAGGGCGCAACTAGGGCACAACTAGGATGCAACTAGGGTGCAAGTATGATGTAAGTAGGGCGTAACCATGGATGAACTAGGGCGTAACTAGGGCACAACTAGGGCGAACCTAGGACGCAACTAGGGCGTAGCAAGTCATAAACTGAGGCCCAACTAGGGTGCAACTAGGGCATAACTGGGACGCAACTAGGGCACAAGTAGGGCGTAGCTAGTGCCCAACTGAGGCGTAACTAGGGTGCAACTAGGGTACAACTAGGGCCAAACTAGGACGCAACTAGGGCATAACTAAGGAGCAACTAGGGCGCAACTAGGGCACAAATAGGGCGCAAGTAAGGCACAACTAGGGTACAACTTGGGCGCAACTAAGGGGGAACTAGGGCGCAACTGTTAATTCCCTTGTATATAGTTTCTCTTGTGGTCGCGATTGCACAGGGCGCGCTGGTCCAGGAAGTGGGGGCGACACATCGTGAGCGGATGGCATCCTCGCGTATCAGCTTGTCGCCCTGGGATTCGTGCTCTTGTGTGCTAGCCTCCACCCTGGCAGTGTAGCCTATAGTCCTTCTGCTTTGAATATTCACATGTAGGAATTTAGCTTGGCAGCAACGCCGTTACATGCTTGTGATGCCTAGATTAGTCCACATACTTGAAACTGGTTAGGACAATTGTAGGTTTGCTTCGTAGTGTGTTTGTTCACATGCCCAGGGTTTATCCGAGTTCGGAAACCCACGTTTGAGGAGCGTGCGAGGAATTTTTCCTTGCACTTCGCAGTTCGCCGGCGAGCTTAGGTCGCCGGCTGATGTGTGAGGATCGACTAGCGATCCTCACCTGTAAGAGAGAAGTTCTCTCTTACTTAGACACTTGTTGTTTTTTCATGGCGCCGGACCTTGTTTTGACTCCAACTCCCTCCACAGTCCACCATTTTCCATGAAACGAAGTGGAATCCGGTCGTAGGAGAAATCTCAGCAACTAGGCATAGCAAGTGACCGACTGAAGCGCAATAAGGGGGTAACTAGGGTCCAACTTGGGCACAACTAGGACGCAAGTAGGGCGTAACAAGAGCACAAGTAGGCAGCACGTAGCACAAAACAAGGACACAACTAGGGCGTAACTATGGCACAAGCAGGCTGCTAGTGGGGCACATCTTGGGTGCAACTAGTGCACAACTAGGGTGCAGCTAATGTGGAACAAGGGCACAAGTAGGGTGCAAGTATGGCACATCTAGGGTCCAGGTACGGTGCAACTAGGACGCTAGTAGGGTGCAAGTAGGACGCAAGTAGGCCGTAACTAGGGTACAAGTAGGGTGCTACCAGGGCGCAACTAGGACATAAATGGGGCACCATTAGGGTACAACTATGGCAAAAGTAGGGCACAACTAGGGAACAACTAGGGCCAAAATGGGGCGCAACTAGGGGGCAACTAGGGCGTAGCTAGTGCCGAACTGAGGCGCAACTAGGATGCAACTAGGGCGCAACTAGGGAACGGCTAGGCCTTAACTAGGGCATAACTAGGACGCAACTAGGGCACAACTAGGGCGCAACGAGAGCGCATCTAGAGTGCAACTAGGGCGCAACTAGGGCACAACTAAGGCGAAACTAGTGCGCAACTAGGGCACAACCAGAGTGCAAGTAGAGCGCAACTAGTGCGCAACTACTGCACAACCAGGGCGCAAGAAGGGTGCAACTAGGATGCAAGTAGGGTGCAAGAAGGGAAAACGTCGAGTGCAACTAGGGTGTAAGTAGGACGCAAGTAGGGTACAACTAGGGTGCAAGAAGGGTGCAACTAGGGTGCAACTAAGGAGCAAGTAGGGCGTAAGTAGAACGCAAGTAGGACGCAACTAGGGTGCAACAAGGTCTCAACTAGGGTTCTAATAGGGTGCAAGTACGGCGCTACTAGGGGACAACTAGGGCAAAACTAGGGCGTAACTAGGGCAAAACTTGGAGGTAGCTAGTGCCCAACTGAGGCGTAACTAGGGCACAACTAGGGCAAAACATGGACGCAATTAGGGTGCAAGTAAGGCGGAAGTAGGGTATAACTAGGGGGCAACTAGGGCGCAACTAGGGCGTAGGTAGTGTCCAATTGAGGCGTAACTGGGGTGCAACTAGGGCAGAATTAGGGCGCAACTAGGACGCAACTAGGATGCAAATAGGGGGCAACTTGGGTGCAAGTAGGGCGTAAGTAGGGTGCAAGTAGGGCGAAACTAGGATGCAACTAGGGCGTAACTAGGGCGGAACTAGGACGTAAGTAGGGTGCAACTAGGACGCAACAAGGGTGCAAGTAGGCTTAAAGTGGGTTGTAAGTAGGACGCAACTAGGGCGTAACTAGGGTGCAACAAGGTGAATGTAGGGCGCAAGCAGGATGCACTTAGGGTGGAAGAAAGGTACAACTATGGAACAACCAAGGTGCATCTAGGGTGTAACTAGGATATAAGAAGGCCGCAAGTAGGGCACAACTAGGGCGCAACTGAGGCGCAATTAGGCTACAAGTAGGGTGCAAGTTGGGCACAAGTACGGCGTAAGTAGGGTGCAACTACGGTGTAACTAGGGCGGAAGTAGGGTGCAAGTAGAGTATAATTAGGGCGCAACTACGGCAAATCTAGGGCGCAAGTAAGACACAAGGAGGATGCAACTAGGACGCAATAAGGGCACAACTAAAACGCAACTTGGGTGCAACTAGGGTGCAACTAGGGCATAGCTATTGTCCGATTGAGACACAACTAGGGCGCAACTCGGGTGCAAGTGGGGCATAAGGACGACGTAACTAGGGCCCAAGTAGGGCGCAAGTAGGGCGTAACTAGGGCACAACTTAGGCGCAACAAGGACTCAACCAGAGCGTAGCTAGTGCCCAATTGAGGTACAACTAGGGCAAACTAGGGTGCAACTCGGGTGCAACTGGGGCGCAAGTAGGGTGTAACTAGGGCGCAAGCATGGCGCAAGTAGGGCGCAATTGGGGAACAACCAGGGCACAACTAGGGCATGGCTAGAGCCCAATGGATGTGCAACTAGGGTGCAACTAGGGCTCAACTAGGGCGCAACTAGGAAGCAAGCATGACGGAACAAGAGCGCAAGTAGTGTGCAACTAGGGTGCAAGCTCGCACAAGTAGGGCGCAAATAGAGTGCAACTAGGACGCAACTAGGACGCAGGTAGGACATAGCTAGTGCCCAACAGAGGCGCAACAAGGGCGCAACTAGGGCGCACGTAGGGGGCAACAAGGGGGCAAGCAGGACGTAACTAGGATGCAACTAGGAAAAAATTAGGTGCAACTAGAGCCCAAGTAGGGTGTAAAGAGAGGGCAACTAGGGTGCAACTAGGGCGCAACAAGGGTGCAAGTATGGCGCAAGTAGGACACAAGTAGGGCGTAACTAGGGCGTAACAAGGACGTAACTTGGGTGCAAGTAGGGCGTAAGAAGGGCGCAAGTAGAGCGTAACTGGGGCACAACTAGGGAGCAATTAGGGCGCAACAAGGGGGCAAAGCAGGGCGTAACTAGGGCGCAATTAGGGCACAACTAGGGTTCAACCAAGACGTGGCTAGTTCCCAACTGAGGTTCAACTAGGGCACAACTAGGGTGCAAGTAGGGCGTAACTAGGGCGCAATTACAATGCAAGTAGGGCGCCACTAGGGTGGAACTAGGGCGCATCTTGGATACAACTAGGGAGCAAGTAGGGCGTAGCTAATGCCAAACTAGGGCCCAACTAGGGCGCAACTAGGGGGGAACAAGGGTGCAACTAGGGCATAGGTAGTACCCAAATGAGGCGTAACTGGGGTGCAACTAGGGCACAACTAGGGTGCAACTAGGGCGCAACTACGACGCAACTAGGACGCACGTAGTGCGCAACAAAGGCGCAAGTAAGGTGCCAATGGGGTGCAACCAGGGCGCAAGTAGGGCGGAACTAGGGTGCAACTAGGGTTCAAGTAGGGTGAAATTCCGTTGCAAGTAGGGTGCAACTAGGGCGCAACTAGGGCTCAACTAGGGTACAACTAGGGTGAAAGCACTGCGCAAGTAGGGTGAAACTAGGGTGCAAGTAAGGTACAACTAGGACACAACCAAGGTGCAACTAGGGCGCAACTTGGGTACAAGTAGGCTAGAAGTAGGGCACAACTAGGGCGCAACTGAGGCGCAAGAAGGGTACAAGTAGGATGCAAGTAGGGCGCAAGTAGGGCGCAAGTAGTGTACAACTAGGGCACAACTAGGGTGCAAGTAGGGTACAAGTAGAGCACAACTGGGGTCAAACTAGGGTGAATCTAGGATGCAAGGCACAAGTAGGATGCAACTAGGACGCAACTATAGGGCAACTTGGGCACAACGAAGGCGCAACTGGGGCGTAGCTAGTGCCAAATTGACATGCAACTAGGGCACAACTGGGGCGCAACTAGGGCACAGAGAGGGCCCAACTAGGGCCCAAGTAGGGCACAAGTAGGGTGCAACTAGGGCACAACTAGGGCACAACAAGGACTCAACTAGGACGTAGCTAGTGCTCAATTGAGGCACAACTAGGGTGAACTAGGGTGCAACTGGGGCGTAACTAGGGCGCAAGTAGGGTGCAACTAGGGCGCAAGTATGACATACGTAGGGCGCAACTGGGGCGCAACGAGGGCGCAAGTAAGGCATAGGTAGAGCCCGACTGAGGCACAACTAGGGTGCAACTAGGGCACAACTAGGGCACAACTAGGAAGCAAGTATGACACAGCTACAGTGCAAGTAGGGCGGAACTCGGGCACAATCTGGCACAAGTAGGGCGAAAATGGGGCGCAACTAGGGCGCAACTAGGATATAGCTAGTTCCCAACAGAGGGGCAACAAGGGCAAAACTAGGGCGCAAGTAGGGGGTTAAAAGGGGCCAAGTAGGGCGTAACTAGGGCCCAACTAGGGCGAAACTAGGGAGCAACTAGGGCACAACTAGGGCCCAAGTAGGGCGCAAACAGGGAGCAACTAGGGTGCAACTAGGGCGTAACTAGGGCACAAGTATGGCTCAAGTAGGACGCAAGTAGGGTGTAACTAGGGCGTAACCAGGGTGCAACGAGGGTGCAAGTAGGGTGCATGACGGGCGCAAGTAGGATGTAACTAGAGGACAAGTACGGCGTAATTAGGGTGCAAGAAGGGGGCAAGCAGGGCGCAACTAGGGGACAACTAGGGCATAAACAGGGTGCAACCAGGACGTAGCTAGTGCCCAACTGAGGTGCAACCAGGGGGCAACTAGGGTACAAGTAGGGCACAACTAGGGCGCAAGTGTAACGCAAGTAGGGCGCAACTAGGGTGCAACTAGGGCGCATCTTGTGCACAACCAGGACGCAAGTAGGGCGTAGCTAGTGTCCAACTGTGATGTAACTAGGGCACAACTAGGGCGCAAGTAAGGAGTAACTAGGACGCAAGTAGGATGCAACTAGGGTGCAACTAGGGCACAACTAGGGTGTAGCTAGTACCCAACAGAGGCGCAATTAGGGCGCAAGAAGGGCGCAGGTTGAGCGCAACTAGGGCGTATGTAGGGCACAAGTAGGGCTCAAGTAGGGCACAAATAGGGTGCAACTAGGACGGAACTAGGACATAGCTAGTGCCCAAGTGAGGAGCAAGTAGGGCACAATTAGAACAAATCAGGCGTAACTTGGGCGCAAGAAGTGGGCAACTAGTGCGCAAGAAGGGCACAAGAAGGGCGCAAGTAGGACATAACTAGGGCGAAACTAGGGCAGAAGTAGGGTGCAACTAGGAAGCATGTAGGGTGCAACTAGGGCACAAGTAGGGCGCAAGTGGGGCGCAAGTAGAGCGCAAGTAGAACACAACTAGGGAGTAACTAGGTTTCAACTAGGGTGTAAGTAGGGCGCAACTAGGGGGCAACTAGGGTGCAACTAGGGCGTACCTAGCTCACAACTCGGACATATCTAGTACCCAACTGAGGCGTAACAAGGGCGCAACTAAGGCAGGACTAGGGTGCAAGCAGGTGCAAGTGGGGCGCAAGTAGGACAAAAGTAGGGTGCAACTAGGGGTCAATTAGGCGCAACTAGGGCATAGGTAGTGCCCAAGTGAGGCGTAACTAGGGCACAACTAGGGCGCAACTAGGCCGCATGTGGGGCGTAACTAGGGCACAAGTAGGGCGCAAGTAGGGTGCAAGTAGGGAGAAACTAGGGCGCAACTAGGGCATAGCTAGGATACACCTAGGGTGCAAGTAGGGTGCAACTAGGGCGCAACTAGCGCGGATGTATGACGCAAATAGGGCGCAACTAGGGTGAAAGTTTGGTGAAATTGAGCTGGAAGGAGGGCACAATCAGGGCGCAACTAGGGCGCAACTAGGGTGCAACTAGGGTGAAAGTAGGGCACAAGTAGGATCCAACTAGGGCGCAAGTAACACACAAAAAAAGCACAACCAGGGCACAACTAGGGCGCAACTAGAGTACAAGTGGGCCTAAAATAGGGAAAAACTAGGGCTCAACTGAGGTGCAAGTAGGATATTAGTAGGGCGCAAGAAGGGCACAAGTAGGGTACAATTAGGAAGCAACTAGGGCGCAAGTAGGGTGCAAGTAGAGCACATTTAGGATGCAACTAGGGAGAATCTAGGGCGCAAGTAAAGCACAAGTAGGACGCAACTAGGACACAACTTTGTAGCAACTATACCGCAACTTGGGCGCAACCAGGGCGCAACTTGAGCGTAGCTAATGCCCAATTGAGATGCAACAAGTGGGCAAATGGGGCGCAACTCGGACACAAGTAGGGTGTAACAAGGACCCAAGTAGGGCGAAAGTAGGGTGCAACTAGGGCAAAAGAAGGGCGCAAGAAGGACTCAACCAGGGCATAGCTAGTGCCCAATTAAGGCGCAAATATGACGAACTAGGGTGCAAGTGGGGCACAACTAAGACACAAGTAGGATGCAAGTAGGGTGCAAGTAGGGTGCAAGTAGGGCGCAAGTAGGATGCAAGTGGGGCGCAACTAGGACGCAACTAGGGCATAGCTAGAGCCCAACTGAGGCGCAACTAGGGTGCAACCAGGGCGCAACTAGGATGCAACGAGGAAGTATGTATGATGGAACTAGAGTGCAAGTAGGGTGCAACTAGGGTGCAAGTAGGACTCAAGTAGGGCTCAAATGGGGCAAGATTAGGGCACACCTAGGCGCAACTAGGGCAAAGCTAGTGTCCAGCTGAGCGCAAGTAGGAGGCGACTAGGGCACAAGTAGGGCGTAACTAGGATGCAACTAGGGAAAAACTAGGGTACAACTAGGGCGCAACTAGGGTCCAAGTGGGGCGCAAATAGGGGACAACTAGGGTGCAAGTAGGACGCAACTAGTGCGCAAATATGGCGCAAGTAGGATGCATGTAAGGCATAGCTACGGCGTAAACAGGGAGCAACTAGGGTGCAAGTAGGGTGCAAGAAGGGCGCAAGTAGGGCGCAACTAGGGCACAACTAGGGTGCAATTAGGGCGCAAGAAGGGGACAAGCAGGGCGCAACTAGGTCGCAACTAGGGCGTGAATAGGGTGCAACTATGGCGTAGCTAGTGACCAACTGAGGCGCAACTAGGGCACAAATAGGGTGCAAGTAGGGCGCAACCAGGGCGCAAGTACGGCGCAAGAAGGGCACAAGTTGGGCACAACTAGAGCGCAAGTACGGCATAGCTAGTGCTCAACTGAGGCGTAACTAGGGCACAAGTAGGGCATAACTAGGACGCAAGTGGGATGCAACTAGGGCGTGACTAGGGCACAACTAGGGCATAGCTAGTGCTCAACGGAGATGCAACTTGGGCACAAGTAAGGCAGAAGCCAGGCGCAACTAGAGCGCATGTAGGGTGCAACTAGGACGCAAGTAGGGAACAAGTAGGGCACAAGTAGGGCGGAACTAGAACGTAGCTAGTGTCCATTTGAGGCAAAAATAGGGCGCAGTAGGACGCAAGTTGGGCGCAACTTGGGCGTTTGTAGGGCGTAACTAGGACACTAGTAGGACACAAGTAGGGCGCAACAAGGGCACAACTACGGTACAGCTAGGGCGTAGGTAGTGGCGAACTGAGGCGAAACTTGGGCGCAACTAGGGTGCAAGTAGGGCATAACTAGAGCACAATTGAGGAGAAACTAGGGCGCAACTAGGATGCAACTAGGGCGCAACCAGGGCACAAGTAGTGTGCAAGTGGGGTGCATCTGGGGCGCAACTAGGGTGCAACTAGGGTGCAAGTATGGTGCAAGTAGGGCGCAAGAAGGGTTCAACTAGGGCACAACTAGGGCGAAACTAGGAAGCAAGTAGGGTGCAGGTACGGCACAACTAGAGCACAAGTACGGCGCAACTAGGGAGCAACTAGGACGCAACTAAGACATAGCTAGTATCCAACTGAGTGCAACAAAGGCGCAACAAGGGCACAACTAGGGCGGAACTAGGACACATGGAGGGGGAAAGTAGTGCACAAGAAGGCCGCAACCAGGGCACAACTAGGGCGTAACTTGGGTGTAACTAGGGCGTAGCTAGTACCCAAAGTAAGCGCAACCAGGTCCCAACTAGGGTGCAACTAGGGCGCAACTCAGGCGCAACTAGGGCGCAACTAGGTCGCAACTAGGGCACAAGTACGGGGTAATTAGTGCGCAAGTAAGGCGCAACTAGGGTGTAACTAGGGTGCAACTAGGGTGCAACTAGGGCGTAGCTAATGCCAAACTAAGGTGTAACTAGGGAAAAACTAGGGGGCAACTAGGACGCAAGAAGGGCTCAACTAGGGCGCAACTTGGGCGCAACAAGGACATAGCTTGTGCTGAACAGAGGCACAACAAGGATCCAATAAATGTGCACGTACGGCGTAACTAGGGCGCAAGTAGGATGCAACTAGGACGCATTTAGGCCGCAACTAGGGCAAAACTAGGTTATAAGTAGGGCACAAATAGGACACAACTAGGGTGTAACTAAGGTGCAGCTAGGGCGCAAGTTGGACAAGTAGGGCGCAAGCAGGGCTCAGCAAGGATGCAAGTAGGACGCAAAAGGATGTGAGTAGGATGCAAGTAGGGCGCAAGTAGGGCGCAGCTAGGGCGCAACTAGGAAGCAACTAGGGCGCAAGTAGGACTCAAGAAGGGCGCATCAAGGCACAACTAGGGTGCAACTAGGGCGCAAATAGGATGCAAGAAGGGCGCAACTAGGACAGAACTAGGGCGGAACTGAGCGCAAGTGGAGCTTAGATAGTGCCTTATCAAGGTGTAACTAGGGCGCACCTAGGATGCAAGTCAGGTACATTTCGAACGCAAGTAGGGTGCAACTAGGCCTCAAGCAAGGCTCAACTAGGACACAAGTAGGGCACAACTAGGGTATAACTAAGGTGTAACTAGGGCATATCTAGTGTCCAACAGAGGCGCAACTAGGGCGCAACTAGCGAGCAACTAGAGCGCAAGTAGGGCCTAACTAGGACGCAACTAGGGATCAACTAGGGCGCAACTGGGGTGCGACTAGGGCATAGCTAGTGCCCAAATGAGGCGCAACTAGGACGCAACTAGGGCGTGACTAGGGCGCAACTAGGGCATAACTAGGGCGCAAGAAGGGCGCAACTAGGGCGCAACTAGGACGCAAGTAGAGCACAACCAGGGCACAAGTAGGGCTGAAGAAGGGCGCAAGTAGGGAACAACTAGGGCACAACTAGGTCTCAACTAGGGCGCATGTAGGGCACAAGTAGGGCGCAAGTAGGGGGCAAGTAGGGCGCAACTAGGGTGCAACTAGGGCGCAAGTTAGGTACATCTAGGGCGAAACTATTGTGCAAGTAGGACAAAACAAGAGCACAACTAGAGTGCAACTAGGGCACAACTATGGCGCAACTAGGGTGTAGCTGATTTCCAACTGAGGCACAACTAGGGCGCAAGTAGGGTGCAAATAGGGCGCAGCTAGGGCGCAACAAGTGTGCAACTAGGGTGCAACTGCGACGTAGCTAGTGCCCAACGAAGGTGCATCTAGGGCACGATTAGGGCACAAGTAGGGTGCAACTAGGTCGGAAGTAGGTCCTAACTAGGGTGCAACTAGGGCGCAACTAGGGCGTAACTAGGGTGCAAGTAGGGCGTAAGTAGAGTGCAATGAGGGCAAAACTAGGGCACAACTAGGGAAAAAGCAGGTTGCCAGCAGGGCGCAACTAGGGCGCAAGTAGGGTACAACTAGGATACAATTAGGGTACAACTAGGGCACAAGTAGGGTGCAAGTAAGACGTAACTAGGGCACAACTAGGGCGTAACTAAGGTGCAAGTAGGGCGAAAGAAGGGTGCAACTAGGGTGCAACTAGGGCGGATGTAGGGCGCAAGTAGGGCCCATGTAGGGTCTAACTAGGGCGCAACTAGGGCGTAGCTTGTGTTCAATTGAGGCGCAACTAGGGTGAAAGTCGGGCATAACCATGGAGCAAGTAGGGCGCAACTAGGCCGCAAATAGGGTGCACGTAGGATGCAACGAGGGTGTAAATAGGATTCAACTAGGGTGCTTCTAGGGCTTAACTAGGGTAAAACAAGTGCGTAGCTAGTGCCCAACTGAGGCACAAGAAGGGCGCAACTAGTATGCAAGTAGGGCGCAACTAGGGTGCAAGTATGGCAAAACTAGGGCGTAAGTAGGGGACAACTAGGACGCTACTAGGGTGCAAGTAGGGTGCAACTAGTACGTAACTAGGGTGTAAATAGGGCATAGCTAGAGCCCATTGTGGCGCAATTAGGGCAAAGCTAGGGTACAATTAGGGTGTAACTAGGTCGTAACTAGGGCATAACTAGGGTGGAACTTTGGCACAACTAGTGTGCAAATGGGGCAAAAGGAGTGTGCAAGTATGGCGCAAGTGGGGTGCAACTAGAGCACAACTAGGGTGCAACTAGGGCGCAACAAGGGCGCAAGTAGGACACAAGTAGGGCACAACTAGAACACAACTAGGCTACAAGGAGGGTGTAACTAGGGCACGACTAGGGTGCAACTAGGGTACAACTAGGGTGTAACTAGGGCGCAACAAGGATGCAGATAGGGCACAACAAGGGTGTAGCTAGTGTCTAACTGAAGCGTAACTAGGGCGCAACTAGGGCGCAACTAGGATGCAAGTAGGGTGCAAGTACTGCGGAAGTAGGGCACAACTAGGATGCAACAAGGGCATAACTAGCGCGTAGCTAGTGCCCATCTGAGGTAGAACTAGGGTGTAACTAGAGCGCAACTACGGTGCAACTAGGGTGCAAAGAAGGTGCAACTAGGGCGTAACAAGGACGCAACGAGGGCGCAACTAGGACACAACTAGGCTGTTGTAAATGCCCAACAAAGGTGCAACTAGGGCACAAAAATGGTGCAACTATGGGGCACCTAGGGCGCATTCATGGCACAACTAGTGCGCATGTAGGGCACAAGTAGGGTGCAAGTAGGGCGCAAGTAAGGTACAACTCGGGCTCAAGTAGGGCTTAAACTAGGGCACAACTAGGGCGAAACTAGGGTGCAATTAGGGTGCAACTAGGGTGTAAAAAGGGTGCAACTAGGGCAAAAGTGGGGTGCAACTAGGGCCCAACTAGGGCCCAACTAGGGCGGAAGTAGGGCACAAAAATGGCGCAACTAGAGTGCAACTAGGGCACAACTAGGGCGCAATTAGGACGCAAGTAGGACATAAGAAGGGAATTTCAAGTGCACAACGAGGGCACAATGAGGTCGTAAGCTGGATACAAGTAGGGCACAATTAGGGCGCAACAAGGGCATAACTAGAATGCAACTAGGGTGCAACGAGGGCATAGCTAGTCCTCAACTGTGGCAAAACTAAGGTGCAACTAGGGAGTAACTAGAGGGAAACATGGGCGCAAGTAGGGCACGAGTAGGGTATAAGTAGTTTATAAGTAGGGTAAACTAGGGTACAATTAGGACAAAGCTAGTGCCGAAGTGAGGCGCAACTAGGGCGCAACTAGGGTACTACTAGGATACAACTAGGGCATAACTAGGGCGCAACTAGGGCGCAAGTAGGGTGCAAGTAGGGCACAATTAGGGCCCAACTAGGGCACAACAAGGACGCAACTAGGACGTAGCTTGTGTCCAACTGAGGCGCAACTAGAGCACAACTAGGGTGCAACTAGGGCGCATGTAGGGCAAAACTAGGACACAAGTAGGGCACAAGTAGGGCGCAATGAGGGCGCCACTAGAGCGCAACTACGGTGCAACTACGGTGCAACAAGGGCACAAATAGGGCGCAACTAGGGCACAACTAGGGCATATCTAGGGGGCTAGTAGGTCTCAACTAGGTTGTAAGTTGGGCGCAAGTAGGGTATAACTATTGCACAACTAGGGTGCAACTAGGGCGCGACAAGGGCATAACTAGGGTGCAAATAGGGCGTAGCGAGTGCCAAACTGAGGAGGAACTAGGACATAATTAGGACATAAATAGGACAAAAGTAGGACATAAGAAGGGCACAAGTATGGCGCAACCAAGGAGCAAGTAGGCCGCATCTAGGGCACAACTAGGGTTTAACTAGGGGACAACTACGGCGCAACTAGGGCGCGACCAACGCACAACTAGGGCGCAACTAGGGTTTAACTAGGGCGTAGCTAGTGTCCAACTGAGGCACAACTAGGGCGCATCTAGGGTGCAACTAGGGCGTACCAAGTGCACAAGTAGGGCACAACTATTGCGCAATTAGGGTGCAATGAGGGCACAAGTAGGGTGCAACTAGGGTGCAAGTATGGGGAAACTAGGGTGTAGCGAGTGCCCAACTGAGGCGCATCTAGGGCACAACTAGGGCATAACTAGGGCGTAACTAGGACGCATGTAAGGCGCAGCTAGGGCCCAACAAGGACGCAAGTAGGGCACAACTAGGGCGCAACTAGAGCGCAAGTAGGACGCGAATAGGACGCAAAGAGGGCCCAACTAGGGCACAACTAGGGTGCAACAAGGGCGCAAGTAGGGCACAAGTAGGGTGTAAGTAGGGCGCAAGTAGGGTGCAACCAGGGCGCAACTAGGGCAAAATAAGGGTGTAACTAGGGCGGAAGTAGGGCACAACTAGGGTGCAACTAGGGCGAAACTAGGATGTAAGTACCACGCGAGTAGGACGCAACTGGGACGTAATTAGGGCATCACTAGGATTCAAATAGGGCGCATGTAGGACGTGAGTAGGACGCAACTCGGGTACAACTATGGCACAACTCCGGTGCAAGTAGGGTGCAAGAAGGGCACAAATAGGGCACAACTAGGATGCAACAAGGACGCAAGGGCATAGCGAATGCTCAATTAAGGTGCAACTAGGGTGCAACTAGGGCGCAACTAGGGCGCAAGTTGGGTACAAGTAGGACATACCTAGGGCGAAAATAGGGTGCAACTAGGGTGTAGCTTGTGCCCAACTGAGGTGCAACTTGGGCGTAACTAGGGCACAACTATGGCGCAACTAGGGTGCAACTAAGGTGCAAGTAGGGCGCAAGTAGGGCCAAAACAGGGCATATGTAGGGCGCAACTAGGATGGAACTAGGGTGGAACTAGGGCATGGCTAGTGCATAACTAGGCGCAACTAGGGAAGAACTAGAGCGCAACTAGGGCACAACTAGGGTGCAAGTAGGACAAAATTAGGGTGTAAGCAGGACACAAGTAGGGTGGAAGTAGGACGGAAGTAGGACGTAACAATGGCCAACTAGGGCGCAACCAGGGCATATGTAGGACGCAAATGGGGTACAACTAGGGAACAACTAGGGCGCAACTACGGCACAACTAGGGCACAACTAGGGCTCATGTTGGGCGCAAGTAGGACGCAACTAGGTTGTAACTAGGGCGCAACAAGGACGCAACTAGGACGTAACTAGGGCGGAGCTAGTGCCTCGCTGAGGTGCATCTAGGGCACAATTAGGGTGCAAATAGGGCGCATGTAGGGCACAAGTAGGTCGTATGTAGGGTGCAATTGGGGCACAAATAGGGAACAACTAGGGCACAACTGGGGCGCAACTAGGGCACAACTAGGACACAACTAGGGCGCAACGACGGCATTCACATCCTAGTTTTGGATCCTTAGTCTCGGAGATGATTCGGGTTGGCCTTTGGGAGATAAACATGGGTGGGACACCAGGAACTTCAGGGAGGTCACCCATCCCAGCACTATTCTTGCCCACGGACGCTTGAGTGTGAAGTTCAAATGGGATCCAGAGTAGTATCCCAGGTATGATCGTTCCATGCTTTGAAAGGGATGGGTCGAGAATGCGACACGTGCTTGAGTGGGCCCGGGGATGCAACGTGGACGAGCGGAATGGGCGGTGTTGGGCACGTTGATCCATTTTGTTTCCACACACAGAGGAGGGGAGGGAGTGTGGGACAGACGGAGGTGCACATGACAATGGTTTAGGGAGTGGGCAGCAAGGGCAGTGTTGAGGAGGAATCGGGTGGGGTGGTGGTAGCGACGTGTGAATGCGACGGATGAGAGGCGGTCGCGCACGGTAGAGGCTTGATGTGTTAGTGGCATACAAAGTGGTTAAATTGATGGGTAAGCCTGCACACAAATCCACGGATTCGTTCATCTGGTTCACGAATCCCGAATCCAGATATGGATTCATGAATCCGGATCCAAGCCCAGGTGTTGTTTAGGGATTCCCGAATCCTCCATCAAATCCGCGGGGGGGGGGGGGGGGGGGGGGGGGG
>SZWC01001608.1:118929-135528 GCA_023375785.1 Penium margaritaceum | reverse complement strand
GGGGGAGAAAATGGGTGTTGCTGCGGGTTCGACTCTGTGTCATTGAGGCTGCAGAAGAACGAATCCTCGTCTGCATCTACATGGAACTTGTGCACCACACCAAGGCGCCATGCGATGAGTGCAACAATGCAATGCGTCGTGAGGATGTGGCCCGATTGTAGCCAATGGGATGCATCCAAACGCGTAACAAAAGAGGTCCATTTTGAAGGTTCAAACGTAAACCATCCATGTTTGCGTGTGAGCACTCCGACACATGCTAAAAGATATGTCTTTGCCATGAGGTCTGCTTTTGATTTGTAGAGTCATGGCAGCCCATACAACAGCCTCGGATACATTCAGAATCAGCCCACATTTCCGGGCTACTGATGCCTCTACGGGTGCGGTGCGATGCCGCACGCTGTGCCCCACTCTCCCCCCCCCTCCCGTAATGTTTGTGTGCCACAAGCCACCCCTCTCCAACCTGTTCGTCAAGCAGGTCAGTTAAGACTGTTTGGCTTTCACCCGTGAGCCGAAGGTTGGGTCTTCGTGCAATCCTGCTGCCGTCATGGCCGACGTCGGACCTGCAGATGCAACAACGGGAGATGTCACTTCTCCTCCTCACGACGACGAGCGCCCTGACTCAGAAGAGGAAGAAGACATTGAGGATGGCGAGGTTGGCGACAAACTCAAGTGCCGAGACTTCCTCATGTGGGGATGTTTCAAAAAGCTCGGCATGGATCCCGCGCGTGCCATGTGCTTCCTCTGCACACGGCATCCGAGCAAGCCAGTCACGATTTCCTGCAAGGACAGCGCCACGTCCACAATGTGGAAGCACCTACGGAAGGTGCACAAGGATCGGCATGCCCAGTTGAAGGCCATGGTTGCAGCCGCAAAGCTGGAACAGGCCTGCACTGCTATCGCCAGTGCAGAAGTCAAGGTCGCAGCCGCCAACCCAGAGAACACACCGGTTGCCCGTGGAGCCCACGAGGTTGGCCTCATCTTCCAGAAGTTCTTCCTCGTTTGCTTGTGGAAGCACCTGGTGGACAAGAACTTGTCCTTCTCATCCATGGAATTGTTCTGGCTCACCAAAGCTTTTGCACATGCAAATCCTGTGACAGCAGTCCCCGGACGGATGACCTTTGCGCGGCTCATCAAGACAGCAGAACCGGCTTACCGCGCCCGCATCAAGACTCTTTTGGGAGCCGTGGCCTGTGCCATCAGTTTCACGACTGACTGTTGGAAGGCGATTAACAACACCAAGTACCTCAGCGTCACTGGGCACTGGATCGACACCAACTACAAGGTCCGCACCATTGCACTTGCCTTCCCCTCCATTGCCCGAGGTGTGACGGCCGACAACCTGTACAACTTTCTCAAGGGAGTGCTGCAGCAGTGGGGCCAGTGGGAACATATGTAATGCCTCACGGTGGAAAATGAGTCCACCAATGACTCCATGATCGACTCTTACATCATCCCCAACAACAACAGCTTCACCAAGGCCGAGCACATCCGGTGTCTTGGACATGTCATCAACCTTGCGGTTGGTGACTTGCTGAAGTAACTGCACATCGCCTCCATCCTGCAGCAGGTTTGCAGCATCGCAGTGTTTGTCACAAGGACTCGGACAAGGGAGGAGTCACTGAAAGAGGCGGTGAAGGAGGCCGGCCAGAAGTACTTGTCCCTTCACCTGGACATGGAGACCCGTTGGAACAGTGCACTTGACATGTGTGAGCATGTGATCGCCATCGAGGACGTCTTGGAGAGTTGGATTACCGATTTCGGCCGTGACGGAGCGAACCTGCGGCCGACTTTCGACAATTGGGAACTCATCAGCCAGGTCACTGTCATCTTGAAGCCCTTTAAAAGCTTCACAGATGACATATCGGGCTTGTCATATCCCACACTGTCGCTCTTCATCCCGTTTTATGCATCGCTGCTGGAGAAGATGCAGGTTTGGCACGTGAAGGCGCTGGCAGCCGAGAGGAAGAGTAAGTGGCACGGGAATGCTGGGAGATTGGACTGCAAGGAGCAGTTACTTGTCGAGCTGAAGGAGGGCTTCGTCGCCACAACAACAAAGCTGGAGAAGTACGTGAAACTGTGCAGCGAGTGCCACGTGCTGGCAACTGCCATTGATCCCAGGTTTTGCCTACGGTTCTACGAGCATGTGCACCCAAAGCTTGGCATCACCAATGCCGTATATCTGCAGCTGAAGGTTGTGGACCTCCTCCGCCCTTACAACCCCAAGGTGGTGGAACTCCGGACTGCTGAAGCAGCTGCAGCAGAAGCTGTGGAAGCTGCTGCTGCAACTGCGAAAGCAGCTGCATCAGCAGCCGCGGCTGCTGGAGCCTCTTCTTCTCAGGCATGCAGCGACGTCGCTGCAACGTCGTCCTCCACAACCACACCATTGGGTATGGTACATCCCCTTTAAACCGTAGCCGCACATTTTATCCTTTCAGCTTTTCAAGGGTTTAGGGAATGGTTCTAACATCTGGTTGTGGATTTTATGCAGGGAACAACACTCAGGCATCAGAAGGCAGTGCCATGGCTGCAGCTGAACAGCTCCCTCCCCCCCGAAGTGAGCGGCTTCAACAGGACAACAGTGTGCTTGCTGCAGCCCTTGAGGACGCGAGTGCCGACATGTTTGCTGAAACGGCAGAGCCTCAAGTTCCACTCCAGCCTTCATCTCTGGACATGAAAGTGGAGTGTTGGGCAAAGGACGTGAAGAAGGGCTGGGCATGCAACATCCTGAAGTACATGCGCAAGCATGAGTAGATGTATCCTTCATTCCATCGTGCGGCATTGGACCTGTTTGCCGTGCTGGCAACCAGCACACCGTCCGAGCGTCTTTTTTCACTAGGGTGGCACGTCATCACTGATTTCTTCCAGTCACTGGTTGATCTCACAATCGAGAACCTGATGTTGCTGAAGTCTTGGGTCAACGATCCTCTCCTAGTAAACTTTTCTGTCAAACCCAACGGGGATATTGCTCCGGAGTTCGAAGAGGAGGAAATGCGTGTCAACCTACTGCGCCGAGCGGCACATGTTGCACGGCAGGAGAACGAGGACACGGGTGATGAATTCCTTGATGATGATGACGATGCACTGGATGACGACAATGCCGGCGGTGATGCTGAGGGTGACGGTGGTCATGATGGTGTGGGAGATGGTGGGGATCATGACAGTGATGAATAGGCATGCCGTCATGCAATGGTGCGAGGAATGAGTCAGTAGTGATGATGTTCGTGTCAAGTACAAAGTCGTGTAAGGCAGACATGCCGTCATGCTTTTGGACACTGACATGCTGTTGATGTGTGACATGATCTTGTTTCAACTTCAATGTTGTGAAAGGGAACACAGTTTACAATGGAGGTGTTAAAACATGAGTACATATGACTCTCTTGGCTTTGACCAAAAACTCTAAAGGTGATGCATGCTTCAGTGGTTAAGGTGTAACATTGTAGACATGTGGATTTTCTAGGATTCGAGAATCCAAGGGGATTCGCAAATCTTGGATTTGGATCCGCAAATCCAAATCCAGGACATGGATTTGACCCGTGAATCCGAATCCAGGTTCAGATTTGCAAACTGGATTTGGTGTGCAGCCTTACTAATGGGAGAAAAATGGGACAAGGATATGGAGGAAGGGACATGAGAGAGGTGTGCAGTGCGTGTGTGGGATGGCGAGCAGATTGTTTTGACTCGTGGGGTGGAAAAGAGGGATGCAGGCACTTGGGTTGGTACGATCCTTGGGATGGGAAAGCGGCGCGAGGGTGCCTGGGTTGGTACGACTCGTGGAGTGGGAAAGAGGCATGCGGGCGCTTTGGTTGGTGCGAGCGGGTGGGTGTGGAAAGGTTGGGCGATGTGTGGGTGTGGGTGTGGATGTGCATTCTGTGCAGGCAGGAGATTGCGTTTGTGTGCGAGGGCGGTGCATGGATGAGTCTACGGGCTGTTCATGTAGTGGAATGGTTTGAAAAGAGAGTGGAAGTCGAGCCCGCATGTGTTTCCGAAAGTGAACATCTCGTTAGGGAGGGAGGGAAGGGGAGGGGAGGGGAGTTACCGGAGGAACAGAGGCTGAACCTCAGTGGATCGTAGAAGCAAGGCTACTCTGCCACTTTCAGTACCCCGTTCTGGTTTAAATCGTCTACAAATGATTCATCTCCCCGAAAAATCGGAATCGGTCCAGACGAATCACGGCATATGCTCTCAGAGGCACACAGGAAGCCCTATTTTGAGCCGGGTAACACCCGGGGAGGTAAAAATTGCCGCTTCCAGCATGGATTCTGACATAGAGGCGTTCAGCCATAATCACAAGCATGGTAGCTTTGTGCCACTGGCCTTTCAGCCAAGTGCAATTACCAGTTATGTGAATCAATGGTTCCTCTTGTGCTTAGTTGAGTTACTGTTGCGGCACCTAATCATCAGTAGGGTAAAACGAACCTGTCTCACGACAGTCTAAACCCAGCTCTTGTTCCCTATTGGTGGGTGAACAATTCAACACTTGGTGAATTCTGCTTCAAAATGATAGGAAGAGCCGGCATGAAAGGATCAAAAAGCAATGTCGCTATGAACACTCGGCTGCCACAAGCCCGCTATCAATGTGGTAAATTTTCTGACACCTCTAGCTTCAAATTCCAAAGTACAAAAGGATCAACAGGCCATGCTTTCACAGTTTGTATGTCTACTGAAACTTAAAGTCAGAAGAGCATTTACCCTTTTATTTCACATGAGATTTCTGTTCTCGTTTAGCTCATCTCTGGATACCTGCGTTATCTCTCAACAGATGTGCCGCCCCAGCCAAACCCCCCACCTCACAATGGTATCCAAAGGATCGGCCAAAGCCTTAACGCTAGAAGCAAGGGCTGATCCCCGCCTCCACATCACGGAATAAGTATAATAATTTCAAGAGTAGTGGTTTTCCACTTGTGGTTACCCTCCCACTAACAACAACACCTCATGAGTCATTTCACAAAGTCGGACTAGAGTCAAACTCAGCAGGGTCTTCTTTTCCCTGCTGATTTTTCCAAGCCCCTTCCCTTAGCTGTGGTTTTTCTGGATAGTAGATAAGGACAGTGGGAATCTATTTAATCCATTCATGTGCATCACGTATTAGATGACGAGTGGGATTAGTTGCTCCCGCCATTTTCCCGCGCTTGGTTGAATCTCTTCACTTTGACATTCAGAGCACTGGGCAGAAATCACATTGCGTCAACATCCATTGGGGCCATCACAATGCTTTGTTTTAAATAAAAATTCGGATTCCCTTTGTCCGTTCCAGTTCTGAGCGCGTTGTTCACTGCTTAGGGAAAGCCTCCCTTGAGAGGGAAGAGTTCTGCACCCGTCGGCCGGTCGGGTACGCGGCGATCTGCCATCGCCGTGGGAGCAGCTCGGGCAGACCGACAGCCTACGGCATCGAGGCATCAACCCCTAGGCCCAACACTCAAAGCCAATTCTTTTCCCAAAGTTACGGATCTATTTTTCTGACTTCCCTTACCTACAGTCTTCCATCGACCAGAGGCTATTCACCTTGGAGACCTGATGCGGTTATGAGTACGACCGGGAGCAAACGGTATCCGCTCCTCCGGATTTTCAAGGGCCTTCGGGGGTGCAGCACACACACTGAGACGTGCGATGCTTTGCCGGCCGCTGGACTCTATCTCCAGGTAATTCGTTTTCAGGGTGGATGGGCCATTAAAAAGAAAAGAGAAATCTTGCCGGGGCCCTTGCCGACGTCTCCGGACTCGCTCGCGTCGACGCCAGCCGCCGCGTCCCGGTTTGGGAATATTGACCTGATTCCCTTTTGATGGACGGCACAAATCACGCCCTTGACACAGAGTTGCGACATCTCTTACGGTCAACTAACCCACATCCAATTGCTGTTCACATGGAACCTTTCTCCAATTCAGTCTTTAAATTTCTCATTTGAATATTTGCTACTGCCACCAAGATTTGCACCAGGGGCCGCTTCACCCGGACTCACGTCCCAGGCTGCGTGGCAACCCCCACGTCCTCCTACTCATTGGGGCCTTGCATTTTCCCTGATTGGCCGGGCATAGGCCGCGTGCTTCAGCACCATCCATTTTCTGGGCTAATTGATTAGGCAGGTGAGTTGTCACACACTCCTTAATGGATTTCGACTTCTATGACCACCGTCCTGCTGTCTTAATCAATCAACACCCTTTGTGGGATCTAGGTTAGCGTGCAGTTGGGTGCCGTATCCCGGCTTTCGGTTCATCCAGCATCTCCAGTTCTGCTTACCAAAAAATGGCCCACTTGGAGCTCCCATTCAGAGTCGGGGTTCACTTGAGCAACCCGGCGTCTTGCCCATTTAAAGTTTGAGAATCGACAGGGGGAGCTTCTCTCCCAAGGCTGCTAATCATTTGCTTCACCTGAAAAAACTGATCCGAGCTCCACCTATCCTGAGGGAGACCTTGGAGGAAACCTGCTCCTAGATGGTTTGATTAGTCTTTTGCCCCTAAATCCAAGTCTGACAAACTATTTGCACGTCAGTATCACTACGAGCATCTACCAGAGTTTTCTCTGGCTTCGTCCTGCTCAGGCATAGTTCACCATCTTTTGGGTCCCAAAAGGCACGCTCCGACTCAAACCTTTCACAGAAGATCATGATTGGCCAATGGTGCACCCCCCCAAGGAGAGGATCCCGCCCCTCAGGTTACTTGCACCCACGGGTTTGCCGCCTGCCGACTCGCGCACATGTTAGATTCCTTGGTCCATGTTTCAAGACAGGTTGTACGTAAGCATCGCCGGAGCCATGATCTTGCAGGTACCAAGGCCCGCCCAGAAGGGTGCGCGCTTCGTCTTTGGCCCCCACCGCAGAATACAAGATCTTTGTCTTGCGGCGAGAGCCCGCACTGGGCAGCGCCCCATGCCGACCGCGGACCAGTCGGCCGTTCCGCTTGTGGCCTGAGCGCATCCATTGCCATTGTACACTCACCCCTCAATAATTTCAAGCACTTTTTAACTCTCTACTAGTACCTCGTGGTACTTGTTTGCTATTGGTCTCCCTCTCCTGTATTTGGCCTTAGATGGAATTTACCACCCGATTAGGGCTGCATTCCCAAGCAACCCGACTCGTGGACAGTGCCTCATGGTGCAGCAGGGTCCGGGGTCGACGGTGCTCTCACCCTCTCTGACATCTCGTTCCAGAGAACCTGGGCCCGGCTGGCCACTGGGAATGCTCAGATAGATTACAATTCGGAGACATGAGGTCCCAGATTTTCATGTTGGGCTCTTCCTGCTTTGCTCGCAGCTACTAGGGGAATCCTGGTTAGTTTCTTTTCCTCTGCTTAGTAATAGGATTGAATTTCAGCGGGTGCTCCTGCCTGACTTTAGGCTAAAGAGGGAATATGGGGACAGTGGACTCAAGCGCCTCCGACCACCAGAAGTTGCGAAGTATTTCGCGGGTCTGTATCAGGTGCCATGGCCAGGGCGCATCGACAAGCACCGTGTTGTCCACGCAGGGTGCATCCATCTGGGCCTCGTGCTGCCTTCCAGCCGGCTCCCACGGCCATGACGGTGCCCCTCGGAGATCCGGGGCCGCACGGTATGGGAGGTGGCCATCTTCTTCCAGTGAGTCACGTCCCTCGAAAAGGGGGAGATGGGGGAGAGGGGGGATATGGGGGTGTTCCGGCAGAGCTCAAGCAGATATGCCCTCGGCCGAAGCCTCGGGCGCAATGCGCGTTCAAAGATTTGATGATTCACGGAATTCTGTAATCCACAGTACGTATCATATTTCTCTGCATTCCTCATCATTGCAAGAGCCAAGATATCTGTTGTTGAGAGTTGTTTTTTCTTTCTTTGTCGGGTCCCAAGGGCCACGGTTCATGGTCAGGGTTGTTGGAGCCGTTGCACACGGGGCGCAAGGGTAGGTCATGGGTTGTGTGGCCCGTTCCCGCCGGGGAAGGACAAGACAGGTGCGACAGGGTCGTCCCTTTCCCGACCCCCCGAGGGGTTCGGGCAGAGCGCCTGAGGCCCAAGGGGAGGGGAACCGGTGTGCTAGATAGAAACACCACCAGGGCGCGATGCCATGCCAAGCTCTGACGGCTGGCCACCCTCCCCATTGCTCAGGTCAACACCCAAGCAACAGGACGTCCCCCAATCTGCAATTGCGTGGCTGGGATAGAGGAGACAGGGAAGACAATCGCTGACGCGTGCCTTCCAAAATGGTCCCTCAGGTTGCACATCGTAAGTTCACTGGTTGGCATAATGACAGAGCCATCACGGAGATGTGTGTCAATGATATTTCCGCAGGTTCACCTACAGAGCGGTGAAATCCATGCGTAAGAACTCGAATGCTGGACTTGCTTCCCCCCGGTCTCACTCCTGGAGTGGCCCAACTATATCTTGATCCGGCATCACGTGATCGCGTGGGGCGACCTGTGGCCATCTAGTCTGTGAACAGCACTCCGCGATGCGGGGCTCAGCTGCAGGTCGTCCCCTTGAGACCGTGTTAGGGTGTTCTTACTGCACCCAGGCACACTTGCCCCCCACGCTCAGCCAGCGACGGACTTCGCCGTCACAACCACCACGCTTGTTAGCCCCGGTCTTCCCCTGTGTGAGGAGGAGGATTTTCCCACAGTTTGATGACATCGCACATGGACGTGCCATGCACTAGCACTTTCTACATGTCGCTGGTCCTGTGCGGGCGACGACACACCCCCATTGCTTGACGCATTGGGGGCTGCTCAGGCTTCCGTCTTATGACCAACGGAGGCTCACAGAAAACCTTGTTAAAAATTCTCCTTCCTCTAAATGATAAGATTTCATGAAATTTTCACACCGTCGCTAACAGAGAACCATCAGTGTTGCCGGAATCCAAAAACTTCACGGAATCATTCAATCGGTAGGAGCGACGGGCGGTGTGTACAAAGGAAAGGGACATACTCAACGCGATCTGATTACTTGCGCTTACTAGGTATTCCTCGTTGAAGATTAATAATTGCAATAATCTATCCCTGTCACAATGAAATTTCAGAGGTTTCCTAAACCTTGTGATCCAGGAGTGAGCTCATTGAATTCATCAGCATAGCGCGCGTGCAGCCTTGAACATCTGAGAACGTCACATACCTGCTATTGCCTCTAAACTCCAGCCGGCTAAACCCCAATTTTACCTCTAAGAAATTGGCTGCAAACACAAATGTTTGTGTAACTATTTAGCAGGCTGAGGTCTCATTTGTTAGTGGATCTAACCAGAAAAATTACTCCACCAACTAAGAACGGTCATTCACCACCACCCATAGAATCAAGAAAGAGCTCTCAATGTGTCAATCCTTACTATGTCTAGACATGGTAAGTTTCCTCAAATTAAGCCGCAGGCACCACAAATGGTGGTGCCCATCCTTCAATTCCTTTAAGTTTCAGCCTTGTGACCATACTCCCTCCGGAACCCAAAAAAATTGATTTCTCATAAGGTGCTGGCGGAGTCATCAATGTAACATCCACCAATCCCTAGCCGGCATCGTGTATGGTTGACACTAGGACGGTATCTGATCATCTTCAAGCCCCCAAATTTCGTTCTTGATTAATGAAAACATCCTTGGAAAATGCTTTTGCAGTAGTTCGTCTCTCATAAATCCAAGAATTTCACCTCTGAATTAAATTTAAATTCCCCCAACTGTCCTTGTTTATCATTACTCCGGTCCTGGAGACCAACACAATAGGACCAGAGTCCTATCACATTATGCCATGCTAATGTATTCAGAACTTAGGCCTGCTTTGAACACTCTAATTCTTTCAAAGTAACATCACCGACTCCACTCCCCAGCCAATTAAGGCCAGAGCGTGTCCCCAGCAAGAAGGATGGAGGAGACAGTATCAGCCTATCGGCAGACCAAATCCTCCAACACAAATTCCAACTACAAGCTTTTTGCCCGAAATAACTCAGATATACGCTATTGGAACTGGAATTACCCTGGCTGCCGGCACCAGACTTGCTCTCCAATGGATCCTCGTTCAGGAGTTTACATTGTACTCGTTCAAATTACCAGACTCGTAGAGCCCAGTAACGTTATTTATTCTCACTACCTCCCTGTATCAGGATTGGGTAATTTTCGCGCCTTCTGCCTTCCTTGGATGTGGCATCCGTTTCTCAGGCTACCTCTCCGGAATCGAACCCTAATTCTCCGTCACCAGCTATGACCATGGTAGGCCTCTATCCTACCATCGAAATTTGATAGGGCAGAAGTTTGAAAGAAACATGGCAGGCGCAAGGCTATGCAATTCGTGGAGATATTATGAATCACCGCAATGGAGAGCAAGCTCAGATTGGCCTCTTATCTAATAAAAGTGTCCCTTCATAGAGTCGGGAGTTGGTGCACGCATTAGCTCTAGAACTACTACACTTATCTGAGTAGCAGGTACCATCAAATGAACTATAACCGATTTAATGAGCCATTTGCAGTTTCACAGTATAAAAGTGTTTATACTTAGACATGCATGACTTAATCTTTGAGACAAGTGTATGACTAATGGCAGGATCAACCAAGTAGCTCTTTATGGGAGCAGGCACCGCGTACCTGTGCGACCTTGTGAGTCGTGTAAGTGACACGGGCCTGACCCGGCCGCTCCTCCCTTGAAGGAAGGACGGATGGCTTTCAAGGTTCCAGGCGTCAACAAAGTGAGCAAGAGCACGCTACGTGAGCCGAGGGCTTGCTCCTTGCTCCCCGCACCACGTGTGGTTTAGAGATGATCCGCTACACCCGCTGAGATTCTTTCCAGACCGCACATGTCATCAAGAAATTGCTCAAGTTGCACCAAAGAATGGTACAAAACAAGGCCTTGCACGCATAGGCATCCTTCCCACACTCACTCGGTAGAGCGCATTGCCACGGCTGTAGAATGCATCCCCCCAGACAGATGTGCAATGTGTTAGGTTACCCAATAGGCAATGCGTAGCAACACAAGATCCCTCTCTCCATCCCCAGCCAAAGAGCCCGGAGGCGGTGCAGAGAAAGTTGTTTCTCAGTGAAGCCAGTAATGGCCCGTCCAAAAAACACCCCGCATAGCTCCCACTCTCATGGAGATCGGCTTGTGCCATGCAACACTTTCTGCGTA
Organism: Penium margaritaceum; assembly: GCA_023375785.1. Lineage (NCBI taxonomy): Eukaryota > Viridiplantae > Streptophyta > Zygnematophyceae > Desmidiales > Peniaceae > Penium > Penium margaritaceum. Next base: position 124,479 of record SZWC01001608.1, on the reverse strand, counting down.
CGCGTCTCGTGCTGATTGGGCCAAACCCAGCTACCTCTCATCATTGCTAAGGCCAGATTTGGCTCCGCTTGGATTCCCTTGGGGAACCCTGCTCTGCACGACTGACCCCGTCACCAGCACCAGAAAGCATTTTGACTCTATCATCTTCATTGTCCTCCCTCTCTTGTACAAGGCTACCCTTTGCCCTAGGATCCTCACAGCACAACACCTCCTCCTTGAAAATGACTTCCACTCACATAGGTGTGTTCAAAGTCGGATTTCGAGTCGGCCCAATTTCCGGCCCCTTAGTCTTGGGTAGGCTCGACACACACGCTTGGCGACCCTACGTCCTATGCTCCAGGGTACGTGCCACAGATTTTTTGATCAAAACTTGGGTCATCCATATCCATATGGGCATGCGACGTGCATGTGGATGAGTTTTCTTGATTTTGAGTCGGCCCAAATTCCGGGCCCTTAGTCTCCAAGAGTCTCGACACGCCCGCTCTGAGACCCTACGTCGTATGCTCCAGGGCACGTGCCATGGATTTTTTCAACAAAATTGGGTCATCCATGTCCATATGGGCGTGCAACGTGCGTATGGATGAGTTTTCTCAATTTCGGGTCAGCCAGAATTCTGGCCTAAAAGTCTCGGAGACTCTCGAGAGGCGCTTATGGACACCCTCCGCCGTATGCCTCAGGGCACGTGCCATGGATTTTTCAAGCAGGTCTATGGTCATCCATGTCCATTTGGACGTGCGACATGCGTATGGATGAGTTTTCTTGATTTCGGGCCGGCCCGAATTCCGGCCCCTTAGTCTCGGAGACTCTTGAGAGGCGCTCATGGGGACCCTACATCGTATGCTCCAGGAAGCGTGCCATGGATTTTTCAAGCAGGAATTGGGTCATCCATGTCCATATGGGCGTGCAATGTGCGTATGGACTCATTTTCTTGATTTCTGGTAAGCCCAAATTATCGCCCCTTAGTCTTGGAGACTCTCAATAGGCCCTCACGAAGATCCTTCGTCATATGCTCCAGGGCGCGTGCCATGGAGTTTTGAGCAGGAATTGGGTCATCCATGTCCATATGGGTGTGCGACGTACATATTGATGAGTTTCCTTGATTTCCGGATGGCCCGAATTCCGGCCCCTTAGTCTCGGAGACTCTCGAGAGGCGCTTACGGAGAACCTATGTCGTATGCTCCAGGGCGTGTGCCATGGATGTTTCGAGCGCGACTTGGGTCATCCATGTCTATGTGGGCGTGCGACGTGCATATGGATGAGCTTCCCGATTTTGGGCTGGCCCGAATTCCGGCCCCTTAGTCTCCAAGACTCTCGAGAGGCACTCACGAAGACCTTACGTTGTATGCTTCAGGACGTGTGCCACAGATTTTTCAAGCAGGACTTGGGTCATCCATGTCCATATGGACGTGCGACGTGTGTATGGATGATTTTTCTCGATTTTGGGCATGCCCGAATTCTGGCCCCTTAGTCTCGGAGACTCTCAAGAGGCGCTCACAAAGACCCTACGTCGTATGCTGCAGGGCGCTTGCCATGGATTTTTTGAGTGCAACTTGGGTTATCCATGTCCATATGCGCGTGGGACGTGCATGTGGATGAGTTTTCATGATTGCGGATCGGCCCGAATTCCGGCCCCTTAGTCTAGGAGATTCTCGAGCGGCGCTCACGGATTGATTGATTGATTGATCCAGCATGACTTGGGTCGTTCATGCCCAGGTGGGTGTGCAACATGCATATCGACGAGTTTTTTCCATTTTTATCGGACCAAATCCAGCCCCTTAGTCTCCAACAGGCTCAAGACGGGCACACCAAGACCCTACGTCGTATGCTTCAGGGTACATGCCATGGATTTTTCGAGCGGGACTTGGGGCATGCATGTCCATATGGGCGTGCGACGTGCGTATGGATGATTTTTCTTGATTGCAGGTCCGTCGACACTAAGGCGCAACTAGGGTGTAACTAGGACGCAACTAGGGCGTAGCCAGTCCCAACTGAGACACAACTAGGGCGCAACTATGGCGCAACTAGGGCGCAAGTAGGGTACAACTAGGGCGCAAGTAGGGCGCAAGTAGGGCACAACTAGGGAATAACTTGGGCGTGACTAGGGCGTAACTAGGACATAGCTAGTATCCAATTGAGGCGCAAATAGGGCGCAACTAGGACGCAAATAGGTCGTAACTAGGACGCAAGTAGGGCGGGTGCAAGAAGGGCGGAAGTAGGGAACAACTAGGGTGCAATTAGGGCGCAATTAGGGTGCATCTAATGCGCAACAAGGGCGTAGATAGTGCCCAGCTGAGGCGCAACTAGGGCACAACTAGGGCACTAGTAGGGTACAAGTAGGGTGCAAGCAGGGTGCAACGAGGGTGCAACTAGGGCACAACTAGGGCGTAGCTAATGCCTAACTAAGACGCAACTAGGCGCAACTAGGATGCAAGTTGGGACACAACTAAAGTGCATCTAGGGCGTAACTTAGCCCCAAGTATTGCGCAAGTAGGGCCCAACTAGAATGCAACTCGGGCAGAACTAGGGTGTAACTAGGACAAAGCTAGTGCCTAATTGAGGGGCAACAGGGGTGCAACTTGGGTGCAACTTGGACGCAAGTAGGGCATTACTAGGGCTCAACTAGGGCACAACTAGGGTGTAACTAGGGCGCAAGTAGGACGCAAGTAGGGTGCAAGTAGGGCGCAACTAGGGGGCAACTAGGGCACAAGTAGGGCACCAGTATGGTGCAAGTACGGCGCAACTAGGGCGCAACTAGGGCGGAAGCAAGGTACAAGTAGGGTGCAAGTAGGGTGCAAAGAGGGTGTAAGTAGGGCGCAACTAGGGCACAACTAGGGTGCAAGTAGGGTGCAAGTAGGGTGTAACTAGGGTGTATTTAGGGCGTAACTAGAGTGCAACTAGCGCGCAAGTAGGGCGCAAGTAGGGAGTAACTAAGGCACAACTAGGATGTACCTAGCGCCTAACTGAAGCACAACTAGGGTGCAACTGGGGCACAAGTCGGTCACAACTAGGGAGAAAGTAGGGCCCAACTAGGGCGCAAGTAGAGTACAACTAAGGCACAACTAGGGCGTATCTAGGACACAAGTAGGGTGTAGCTAGTGCCCAACTGAGGTGTAACTAGGGCGCAACTAGTGTGCATGTAGGGCGGAACCAGGGTGGCAGTAGGGCGCAACTAGGGCGCAACTAGGGCATAACTAGGACACAAGTAGGGTCAAAGTAGGACGCAAGTAGGGCACAACTAGGGCACAACTAGGGTGCAAGTAAGGCTCAAGGAGGGCACAAGTAGGATGCAATGAGGGCGCAACTAGGATGTAACTAGGGCGTAAGTGTCAACCGGCCTGAGGCAAACGGACTAGAAAACAGGGCCGACACAATAGCACCTGCCGTCCACTCCTAGCATTTCAGCTAGGAGAAGATATCACCCTCAGGATCACGGTTCCACACTGAGCAGTTCCTAGGCAATCACTTGCTAGCAACTGTGTCCACTTAACACTTTGGTCACTTTCGCGCGAGGTGCTAGTCAAAGACTAACTCCTGGGGCTTAGACCAACCGGTGTCTTCTTTATACTGTTCCTTAGTTGGACAACTCTGTGAGGAGCATCTAAGGCCAGATTGTGTAATTAGAATGAGGAATGAGTCTGGTACATATAGTCCTAGGCTTGGCTTCTAAGGTGTGTGGGTAGTGACACTTTTGGGGTGGTCACTCCACACCACCTCACCAGTCCGCCAATTGGCGCATCCACTGACCGCCAAGTGGCGCACTCTCCTCATGCATGGAGAAATGTCTAAGAAACTTCCCCTGTGCTAGAAGGTCAAAAAACCTCCTGCGCACATCAAGGCTNTGCCCAACCTGTCCGTCAAGCCATAGTAGTGGCCATGGGGCATAGAAGAACAACAATCTCTCCCTTGCACCTTAGGCCACCTGCTGTGGTAGTTTTTCTTTGGCATGAACCTGTAGCTCTAGGTTGTGTTTGTGCATGTTTGTTTTCTTGGTCTTTAGTTCTCATCTCTTGCATCCACCATGCCGACTCCTCGAGCACCTGCAACATGCAAGTCGCTGTCTAGCGGCTTTGTCAAGAAGTCGGCAAGCATTTTCTTGGTTGTGACGTGCTCCAGTTCCATGACACCCTTGGCGATAAGGTCACGTGAGTAGTGGTACCGAATATCGATGTGCTTTGTACGCCGGGAGATCATGTCATCCTCTGCCATAGCGATGGCACTTTGGTTGTCGATGCGGTTGACCGTTGCTTCCTCTTGTGGTGCCTTGGTCTCATCAAGCAAACTGCGAAGCCACTGTGTTTCCTTGCACACTTCGGAGAGTGCAATGTACACCGCCTCAGTAGTAGAAAGCGAGACGCAATCCTGCTTCCTGCTTGCCCATGAGACTGCACCACCGTTGAGAAGACAGACAAACTCTGAGGTGGACTTCCTGTCATCAATCCGTCCTCCCCAGTCCGCATCAGTGTAGCATGTCAGTCGCAGCAAGTCTGATCCTTCTAGACCTCCAAACCAAAGTCCGACGTGCACAGTCTTTTTGAGGTAGCAAAAAATCCGCTTCACGACTTGCCAATGTTCTGGCCTAGGGTTGGCCACAAACCTGCTCACCTGACCCACTGCATAAGCAATGTCAGGTCTTGTTCCCACCATTGCATACATGAGGCTTCCAACGGCGGACTGGTATGAAATGTTTTGCATCTCCCGCCGGTCTGCCTCGTTGCTTGGTGACATGGAGGAGGAGAGCTTGTAGTCGGAGGGCATGGGGGTGCTGACGGGCTTGCAGTCCTCCACGTTGTAGCGCTTTAAGATGTCCATGATGTACTTGATCTGGTCGAGCTCGATGGTGCCTGCTTTGCGGTTACGGTGAACAGCAATCCCGAGGTATTACTCGAGAGATCCCATGTCCTTCATCTTAAATCTGCCGGCCAGATTTTTCTTGAGGTCCGTGAGGGCCTCCTGCGAGGAAGAACACATGATAAGATCATCCACGTACAACTCCACAAGTAGCAAGCTACGTTCGTCCTCCCGCACATAGACACTAGGGTCATTCTTGCAATGTGCAAAGGAGATCTCAGCCATGAAGCTGTCCATCTCCTTGTACCAGATCCGTGGGGCCTGTTTCAGCCTGTACAATGCCTTCACCAGCTTGCACACCTTACCCTCGGGTGCTTTGACACCTTCCGGTACCTCCATTAGCACCTCCTTGTCGAGCTTCCCATAAAGGAAGGCTGTCTACACATCCATCTGGTGGATCTCAAGGTCTTTGGCGGCAGCGACACCAAGCAGGGACCTGATGGAGGCAAACGTGATGACCGGTGCAAAGGTCTCATCGTACTCAGACCCTGCGCGCTGTGAGAACCCTTTCGCCACGACCCTTGCCTTGTACTTGTCGATGCTATCATCTTGCTTCCGCTTCAACCTGAGCACCCACTTTGAGCCCACCACGTGAGCGTTAGCGGGTCTGTCCACCAGCACCCATGTGCCATTTTCTTCGATGGACGCGAGCTCGCTGTCCACCGCCTCCTTCCACTTGGCCGCATCGGGCCTTGCCAGCGC
>SZWC01001608.1:71380-108695 GCA_023375785.1 Penium margaritaceum | reverse complement strand
GATCACAACATTTATAGGTCTAGTCATGATCTTTCCAATGCACCAAACCACGCGCAATTCGGCCAAACGTAGCTCAAGTTATGCTTGCTGAAGCGCAGGTCTCACCCACCACAGAAGCCTGATGCCGCCACTCGCCGTGGCGCCTTCATTCACGTGCGAAGCGCCTTTCCCAAGGCGCATGTCCCATTGCACATGGTGTATGGGTCCCCTGCACTGTTTCCATGCACCCAACCCACTTTTGGGTCGTGTTTGGTGATGGGGTGTGACGAGGTTTGAAACCTGTCCCCGGACTTGCAGTCAGAATTGTGACTAAGTCCCCGAGTAACAAAACGTACTATTGAGTTTCGGACGTTGAGCCAGGATTTTGGCTGTCCCTCAGTAACAACCTGCACTACTGGATCCGGTGGATGATCCGCCAGATCAGGTGGATCATCCACCGGACGCCTCGGCAGGACTATCGGAGAATTTTCTCCAGATGGTGTTTTTGTTACTCGGTCCGGTCGATTATCGACCGGATTTCGAGTCGCAGCCGGCTCCAAGAGCCGCTGCGCATACCCCAACTTTGGAAGGTCATATCTCCCTCGATACTTGTCCGATTCCAGCAAAACAACTTCCACCGGATTCAGCAACTCATCAAATTTCAGGGGCAATCATCCATGACAGGATCTGAGCAAATGTCGAGTGGCCAGATCTGCCGGAGCGGAGTTTCCATTTTCTGGCAGCTCGTCAGCGCCTCCCGGCTCCGCACTTGGGCATACGGAGGGGCAATTTTTCAACAATGAGTCTTCTTCCTGCCAGGTCCCACAAGCGATATGTCTTGTGGGCCATCTCATAGCCCACCATAACGCACTTTCGTGCTCTTGAATCTAGCCTGCCGGCACCGTCACCCGCCTTGACCTTTGCCCATGCGGTGCAACCGAACACTTTCAGGTGTGATGCATCCGGCTTCTTCCCTGACCAAACTTCTTGTGGCGTCATCTGTTGCTTGCCCTTCTTCTTTCCGCGCCTGCCCAGAGCAGCCGCAGGAGTCAGGTTGATAAGATAGCATGCCGTTCTTGCCGCTTCCACCCAAAACCGCGGTGGAAGCCTTGCATCAAAGAGCATGCTACGCACCATGCCTAGGATGGTCTGATTCATCCGTTCGGCAACACCATTACTGTGCGGCGTGTAAGGTGTTGTGGGCTGGTGGTTGATCCCATGTTGCCGCAACCAGCCCTTGCATGCCTCGTACTCTCCGCCGTTGTCGCTCTGCATCCCTTTGACTTTCCTTCCGGTCTGCCGCTCCACCATGGCGACAGAAGCAACCTCTACTGCAAACTGTGGTAGCAAGTATTTTCGGACCTTCATAGATCAGCGTCTTCGTCCTTTGCGGTAGAGGTTGCTTTTTCAATTCTCTTTGGTGTGCTCTCCTGTGTTGGTGCCGAGACCACTGCCTCCGCTCCACCTGCATGACCCTCGTCTTCCGAGGTCTTTGCTGCCATTGTCTGCAATACGTAGAGTCCGTCAACCCGTGGAACCTCTGCCACAATATCTTTGTTGGCATAGAGGACCTTGATGTCCTCGTTCCTAGCGATGACCGCCTTCTTCTGTGTGAACACCACTGTTATATCGTTGTCCGTTATCTTTGACACGGACAGAAGGTTTGCCGCAAAGGAAGGCATGTAGACCACGTCACATAGCCGGAGTTCCTTCTCTGCACTATTAAGGTTGATTCTCACCAACTTGTCTCCCACGCCCTTTGTGTTGACGACACTGCCGTTTGCACATCTGAACCGCCGATCGGTGGGGCCGATGGAGACAAATCCAGCCTGGTCGTTGCTGGAGTGATGATCGGTGCCGGAGTCAAGCCCGAAAGCTCCTGGCCTGAGCAGCGCCGCTCCTTTTGCTGGAGGCGTGCTCTGTGCCATCATGTTGGTGGCTTCTTTGCCAACCTTTTTGTTGCCTTTGTTCCCACCGCTTCCGCCATCTTCCTTCTTTGGCGACCTGCACTCTCTTGCGCAGTGCCCAGGTTTACCGCAGTTGCGGCAGTTACCCTGTCGCTTGGGAGCCTTGCCGCCATTGTTGCCTCCGCCACCACCACTTCCGCTGCCGCCTTTCTGACCAGAGGCTGACCCTTTGCTCCCGCGGCCACCGTAGCGTGCGGCATAGGCTGAGAAGTTAGCCTCACTTCCGCTGTGGCGCATGGCCTCGTTTCGCACGTACTCGGACACTGCCGTGTACGTCAGGTCGTCCTCCTTCCAGCCGCCCATGACGGTGATCATCGGGCTCCAGCTCTCCGGTAGCACCATGAGGAGGATCATGGCTTGCATGTTCTCGTCAAGGTCTCAGTTCATCTAGCGAGCCTCGCCAAGGAGTCCTTCAAACTCCTATAGGAAATCGGGGATTGATTCGCCCTCATTCACCCGCATGCTGATCAGCCGTTGTAGGATGAATAGTCTGTTCGCGAGGGAGGTGGATTGGTGCACGCGCTTGAGCTTGTCNTATCGCGTTGCTGAGGAATGACATGACAATATCATTTCGATCCATCCATGCCTCATGCTCAGATGTGCCTTCCGCGGGAACCTGCTCCTCTCCCTTCAGTAGCTTGATGAAGCCGCGCACTTTCATCGCCAGCTTGAACTGCCATCTCCAAAGGGGGAAGTCAATCCCCTCAAAAATGGGGATTCCTCCCAGGGATCCAAGACCTTGCGGCAGTGATGTAGCACTCACATTTGCACCAGTGGTCTACCCTGTGGTAGCCACTGTTGAGCTTGAGGACTGCCCTGCGGCAGCCCCCACTCCTCCCAATGGATCAACCATTTTTGTTGCCCTTGTCTGCTTCTCACGTCTCTGCTGTGTTGAGGCCGATGTAGGCTGATGTTAGCTAATGTCTACTACCGGTTTTAGGATGCAGATCCGTTGCTTACCCCTCCAGCCGATGTTCACCTACAGACAGAGAATACATCTACACCAACACACCCAGGGTCTTGCCACCAAGGGCAGATCTTTTCCTGGTTGGGACACAAGGGTCGTGCCTCCAAGGGCAGAGCTTGTCCTTGGTCCCTGTGTGCTAAGTGCAGACCAAGCCGTTGGAGCTGATGAAGCTGATGGAGCTGATGGAGCTGATGGAGCCGGCGTGTGCACTTGGAGAGAGCGTACCAGAGTTGAGCGAAGCGTGCCTTACAACTGGTCAGTGTGGGCCCATAACCCTTTGTCAACCGGCCTGAGGCAAACGGACTAGAAAACAGGGCCGACACAATAGCACCTGCCGTCCGCTCCTAGCATTTCAGCTAGGAGAAGATATCACCCTCAGGATCATGGTTCCACACTGAGCAGTTCCTAGGCAATCACTTGCTAGCAACTGTGTCCACTTAACACTTGGTCACTTTTGTGCGAGGTACTAGTCAAAGACTAACTCCTGGGGCTTAGACCAACCAGTGTCTTCTTTATACTGTTCCTTAGTTGGACAACTCTGTGAGGAGCATCTAAGGCCAGATTGTGTAATTATAATGAGGAATGAGCCTGGTACATATAGTCCTAGGCCTGGCTTCTAAGGTGTGTGGGTAGTGACACTTTTGGGGTGGTCACTCCACACCACCTCACCAGTCCGCCAATTGGCGCATCCACTGACCGCCAAGTGGCGCACTCTCCTCATGCATGGAGAAAAGTCTAAGAAACTTCCCCTGTGCTAGAAGGTCAAAAAACCTCCTGCGCACATCAAGGCTTGATCGCAGGACCTGTTGTCCCTAAGTCCAACATGCTATCCATTGCGCTACACTTCTGGTGTCTCGCTTGGACTTGCACCACGAAGAAGGTCTGGGGGACTTACTCCAAGGGAGCAGTGCATGCCCAACCTGTCCGTCAAGCCATAGTAGTGGCCATGGGGCATAGAAGAACAACAGTAAGTAGGACACAAGTAGGGTGCAACTACAGCGCAACTAGGGCACAACCAGGATGCAACGAGGGCGTAACGAGGGTACAACTAGGGCGCAAGAAGGGCACAAGTAGGGTGCACTTAGGGCGTAACTAGGGTACAACTAAGGCACAACTAGAGCGTACCTAGTGTCCGATTGAGGCACAACTAGGGCATAACTAGGGCGCAACTAGTGTACAAGTACGACGCAACTCTGGCGTAATTAGGGCACAACTAGGGGGAAACCGCGGCGTAGCTAGTGCCCAACTGAGGCCCAACTAGGGCGCAACTAGGGGAAAACTAGGGCGCAACTAGGGAACAAGTTGGGTGCAAGTAGGACACAAGTAGGATGTAACTAGGGAGCACCTCGGGCTCAACCAGGGCGCAACTAGGGCGCAACTAGGGTGCAAGTAGTGCACAATTAGGTCGCACTTAGAGCGCAACTAGGGTGCAACTTAGGCACAACTAGGGCATAGCTTGTGCCCAACTGAGAAGTAGCTGGACGCAACTAGGGCCAAACCAGGACACAAGTAGGGCGCAAGTAGGGCGCAAGTAGGGGGCAACTAGGGGGCAACTAGGCCATAGCTAGTGTCCAACAGAGGTGCAACAAGGGTACAGCGAAGGCGTATGTAGAGGCAACTAGGATGTAAGTAGGGTGCAAGTAGGGCGCAAGTGGGGCGCAACTAGGGCGTAACTACAGCGCAACTAGAGTGAAAGTAGAGCACAACTAGGGTGTAAGGAGGGCGTAATGAGGGTGCAACAAGGGTACAAGTAGGATGCAACAAGGGGAAAAACTAGGGTGCAACTAGGGTACAAGTAGGGTGCAAGTAGGACGTAAGTAGGACGTAACTAGGGGGCAACTAGGGGGCAACTATGGCACAAGTAGGGTACAAGTAGGACACAAGTAGGGCGCAACTTGGACATAACTAGGGCACAAGTAAGGTGCAATTAGGACACAACTAAGGCGTAACTAGGGTGCAAGTACGGCGCAACAAGTGCGCAACTATGTGCAACTAGGGTGCAAGTAGGGCACAAGTAGGGTGCAAGTAGGGCGCAAATAGTGCGCAACTAGGACGCAACTAGGGCGTAGCTAGTGCCCAACTGAGGTGCAACCAGGGCGCAACTAGGGTGCAACTATGGCGCAACTAGGGTGCAACTATAGCACGAGAAGGGTGTAAATAGTGGTCATATAGGATGCAACTAGGGCGCAACTAGGGCGCAACTAGCACGCAAGGAGGGTACAAGTAGGACGCAATTAGGGAACAACTAGTGTGAAACTATGTTGCCATTAGGGCCGAAGTAGGGTGCAAGTATGGAAAACTAGGGCGCAACTAGGGCGCAACTAGGGTGCAACTAGGACGCAAGTAGGGCGCATGTAGGGTGTAACTAGGGCGCAACTAGTGACAAGTAGGGTACGATTGGCGCAACTACAACATAACTAGAGTGCAACTAGGGCACAAGTAAGGCACAAGTAGGATGCAAGTAGGGCACAACTAGGACACAATTAGGATGCAACTAGGGCGCAAGTATGGCACAGAGAGGGCGCAAGTTGGGTGCAACTAGGGCGCAACCAGAGTGCAAGCAGGGCACAAGTAGGGCACAAGAAGGGCCTAACTGGGGCGCAACTAGGCCGTGAGTAGGGCGCAAGTTGCGCGCAACTAGGGTGCGACAAGGGCACAGCTGGGGCTCAACTAAGGTGCAACTAGGGTGCAATTAGGGCGTAACAAGTGCCCAATTGAGATGCACGTAGAGTGCAACTAAGGCACAACTAGGGCACAAGGAGGGCTGAAGTAAGGCGCAAGTAGGGCACATGTAGGGTGCAACTAGGGCACAACAAAGCGCAACTAGGGCGCAACTATGGTGTGGCTAGTGTTAAAACAAGGTGGAAGTAGGGTGCAACTAGGGTAGAACTAAGGAAAAACTAGGGTGCAAGTAGGACGCAACTACAGCAGAAGCGGAACACAAATAGGGCGCAAGTACGACGCAAGTACGACACAAGTAGGGTGCAACTAGGGTGCAACTGGGGCACAACTGCGGTGCAGGTAGTGCCTAGATCAGGTTCAACTAGGGCGTAACCAGGGCGCAACCAGGGCGCAACTAGGACGCAATTGGGGTGCAATTAGGGTGCAAGTAGGGAAAAAATAGGGTGCAAGTAGGGCTTAACTAGGGTGCAACTAGGGTGTAACTAAGGGTGTACCTAGTGCCCAACTGAGGCACAACTAGGGCGCAACTAGGGCGCAGCTAGGGCGCAAGTCGGGTGCAACTAGGGCACAAGTAGGGTACAACCAGGGGGCAAGTAGGGCACAAGTAGGGAACTAGTAGGGTGCAAGTAGGGTGCAACAAGGGCACAACTAGGGCACAAGTAGGACGCAACTAGGGCGGAAGTAGTGTGCAACTAGGGTGCAACAAGGGAACAACTAGGGTGCAAGTATGGCATAAGTAGGGCGCAACAAGGGTGCAACTAGGGTGCAAGTAGGGTGCAACTAGGCCACAATTAGGGCACAACTAGGACGCAACTAAGGCACAACTAAGTCTAGCTTGTGCCCAGCTGAGATGCAACTAGGGGGAAACTAGGGCGCACGTAGGGCGCAAATAGGGCCGAGTAGGGCACAACTAGGGCGCAACTAGGTCACAACTAGGGCGTAGTTAGTGCCGAGCTAAAGCGCAAGCAGGGCATAAGCAGGGCACAACTAAGGCACAACTAGGGCACAACTAGAGTGTAACTAGGATGCAAGTAGGGCTCAACTGGAACGAAATCAGGTCACAACTAGGACGCAACTAGGACGTAGTTTGTGTCTAACTCAGGTGCAACTAGGGTGCAACTAGGGCACAATGAGGGTGCAAGTAGGGCGCAACTAGGGCGCAAGTAGTGCACAAGTAGGATGCAACTAGGGCGCAATTAGGGTGCAACTAGGACGCAAGAAGGATGCAAGTAAGATGCAAGTAGGGCGCAAGTAGGGTGCAACTAGGACGCAACTAGGGCGCAAGTAGGGCACAAGTAGGGACAAGTAGGGCACAAGTAGGACACAAATAGGGCGCAACTAGGGTATAATTAGGGAGGAAATAGGGCGCAAGTAAGGTGCAACTAGGGCGGGATTAGGGTACAACTAGGGTGCAAGTAGGGCGCAAGTAGGACCCAAGTACGGCACGACTAGGGCGCAACTAGGGTACAACTAAGGTGTGGCTAGTGCCCAAATGAGGCACAACTAGGGCGCAACTAGGGTGCAAGTCGGTCGCAACTAGGGCAGAATTAGGGCGCAACTGAGGCGCAACTAGGGCGCAAGTAAGATACAAGTAGGGTGTAAGTAAGGTGCAAGTAGATTGCAACTAGAGTCCAACTAGGGTGCAAGTAAGATGCAATTAGGGTGTAAGTAAGGTGCAAGTAGGGTGCAACTAGGGCACAACTAGGAGAAAACTAGGACACCACTAGGGTGCAACTATGGCGTAACTAATGCGCAACTCGGGTGTAATTAGGACGTAACTAACGTGCAACTAGGGCGTAACTAGTGTCCAACTGAGACGCAACTAGGGCGCAACTAGGTTACAATAAGGGCGCAAGAAGGGCGCTAGTACAATGCAAGGACGCAACTAGGGCGCAATTAGGGGGCAATATGCGTGTAGCCAGTGCCCAACTGAGGCGCAACTAGGGCGCAAGTGGGGTGCAACTAGGGAAAACGTACGGCGCAAGTAGGGTGCAACTACGGCGCAACTAAAGTACAAGCAAGGTGCAACTAGGATGCAAGTAGGTCGCAACGATGGCGCAACTAGGGCACAAATTGGGCACAACTAGGGTGCACGTACGATGCAAGTAGGATGCACCTAAGGCGCAACTTGGACGCGACTAGTGTACAAGTAGGGCCTAAGTAGGGTGGAAGTAGGGTGCAAATAGGGTGCAACTAGGGTGCAACTAGGTGGCAAGTGGGATGCAAGTAGGGCGCAACTATAGCGCAACTAGGGCAAAACTAGGGTGCAACTAGGGCACAAGTAGGGTACAACTAGGGCAAAACTGTTGAGAAATTGCCCCTCCGCATGCCCAAGTGCCGGGAGGCGCCGACGAGCCGCCAGAAAGTGAAAACTCCGCTCCGGCAGATCTGGCGACTTGACAATTGCTCGGATCCAAAACGGATGATTGTCCCTGAAAGTTGACAAGTTGCTAAATCCGGTGGAAGTTGTTTCGTTGGAATCGGACAATTATCGAGGGAGATATGGCCTTCCAAAGTTGGGGTGTGTGCAACGACTGTGGGAGCCGGCTGCGACTCGAAATCCGGTCGATAATCGACCGGATTGAGTAACAAAATACCATCTGGAGAAATTGCTCCGGAAGACCTGCCGAGGGGTCCGGTAGATAATCCACCTGATTAGGTGGATCATCAACCGGATCCAGTATTGCGGGTTGTTACTGGGGGACTTAGCCAAAATCATGGCTCGACGTCCGAAACTCAGTAGTGCGTTTTGTTACTCGGGGACAGTCGAAATTCTGACTGCAGGTCTGCGGACAGGTTTCGATCCTCGTCACACCCCATCACCAAACTCGACCCAAAAGTGGGTAGGGTGCGTGGAATCAGTACAGGGGACCCCTACACCATGTGCAAGTGGACCTGCGCCTTGGGAAAGGCGCTTCGCACGTGAAGGAAGGAGCCACGGCGTGTGCGCGCCATGGAGGCGTTAGGCGTTTCTGTGGTGGGTTAGACCTGCGCTTCGGCAAGCATAACTTGAGCTATGCTTGGTCAAATTGCGCGTGGTTTGGTGCGTTGGAAAGCTCATGACTAGCCCTATGAATGTTGTCATCATGTCTATGTTCAAAATATAGTGCAAAAGGACGCTATTCCCTTCGCAAACTGACTGTCTCTAAATTCCTACTCACATAGCGTGAGGCGACCAGAAAGCTCACGCTCAGTCTCAGATTCGCCCAAAACCAGTAGACGTGAGCCAATAGAGTCTATTAGACCAACATCGGGACCGTATCCACGCGGATCTCATCCTGACAGAAACAAGGGCGCAACTAAGGCATAGCTCGTGCCCAACTGCGGCCCAACTAGGGCGGAACTAGGGTACAACTAGGGCGCAACTAGGGAGCAACTAGGGCGCAAATAGGGCGCAAGTAGGGCACTACTAGGACACAACCAGGGCGCAACTAGGGTAGAATTATGGCACAACTAGGGCATAGCTAGTGCCCAACTGAGACGCAAGCAAGGCGTAACTTGGGCACAACGAGGACGCAAGTACGGAAAAACTAGGACGCAACGAGGGCGTAACTAGGGCATGGATAGTACTCAATTGAGGCGCAATCAGGGCACAACTAGGGTGCAAACAGGGCATGATTAGGGTGCAAGGAGGGCGTAACCAGGGTCCAAGTAGGGCGCAAGTAGGGCACAAGTTGGGCGCAACTAGGGCGTAACTAGGGTCCAAGTTGGGTACAACTAGGGTGCAACTAGGGTGCAACTAAGGCGCAACTAGGGCGCAACACGGACGTAGCTAGACAGCAAGTAGGGCACAAGTAGGATGCAAGTTGGACCCAAGTAGGGTGCAAATAGGGAGTAACTAGGACGCAACTAGGGCGCAAGTAAGGCATAAGTAGGGTGCAACTAGGCTGCAACTAGCTTGCAACTAGGGTGTAACTAGGACGCAAGTTGGGTGTACGTAGGGCACAACTAGGGCGGAACTAGGGTGCAACTAGGGTGCAACTAGGATGCAATGAGGGCACAATCAGGACGCAATTAGGGTGAAGCTAGTGCCCAACCGAGCAGCAACTAGGGCACAACTAGGGTGCATGTAGGATGCAACCAGGGCACAAGTAGGGTGCAAGTTGGGAACAACTAGGGTGCAACTAGGGGAGAACTAGGGCGCAACTAGGGCGTAGCTAGTGTCCAACTGAGGTGCAACTAGGGCGCAACTAGGGAGCAAATAAGGCGCAATTAGGACACAAGCAAGGTCCAACTAGGGTGTACCGATGGCACATCTAGGGCACAACTAGGGTGCCGGTTAGGCACAAACAGGGAACAACTAGGGCGCAACTAGTGTACAACTAGGGCACAACTAGGGCATAGCTAGTGCCCAACTCAGGAGGAAAAAGGGCGCAACTGGGACGCAAGTAGGGAGCAACTCAGTTGCAAGTTGAGCGCAGCTATGGCATAAGTAGGGTGTAAGAAGGGCACAACCAGGGCATAACTAAGGAACAATTAGGGCAAAACTTGGGCATAGCTAGTGTCCAACTGAGGCAGAACTAGGGGGCTATTAGGGTACAAGTAGGGTGCAAGTAGGGCGCAAGTAGGGCATAAGTAGGGCACAACTAGGGTGCAACGAGGGCACAACTCAGGTTCAAGTAGGGTGGAAGAAGGGCGCAACTAGGAAAAAACTAGGACATAACTTGGATGCAAGTAGGATGGGAGAATGGTTCAAGTAGTGTGCAACTAGTGTGCAACTAGTGTGCAACAAGGGCGCAAGTACGGCGCAAGTACGGTGCAATTAGGGTGCACGTAGGGCGCAACTAGGATGCACCTAGGGCACAAGTAGGACGCAAGTAGGGCGCAAGTAGGGTGCAACTCGGGCATAACTAGGACGCAACCAACGTGCAAGTAGGGCGCAAATAGGGCACGACTAGGACACAATAAGGGCATGACTAGGACTTAACGAGGGTGTAGCTAGTGCTTAACTGAGGTGCAACTAGGAAAAAAGCAGAGTACAATTAGGGCATAAGTTGGGCACAAGTAGGGCAAAACTAGGACGGAACTAGGGCACAATCACGGCACAAGAAGGGCACAACTAAGACGCAACCACGGCGCAACCAGGACGCAAGTAGGATGCAACTAGGGCACAACTAGGGTGCAACTAGGACATGAGTAAGGCGTACATACGGAACAACTAGGGCGTAATTAGGTCGCAACAACGGCGCAACAACGGCGCAACTAGTGCGCAACTATGGCACAAGTAGGGTGTAAGTAGGACACAAGCAAGACGCAACTAGTGCGCAACTAGGACGCAACTAGGGCATAGCTAGTTTCCAAGTGAGGCGCAACTAAGACGCAACAAGAGCACAATTAGGACGCAATAAGGGTGCAACTATGGCACAAGAAGGGCGCAAGTAGGGCACAAGTACGATGCAAGTAGGACACAACAAGGGCATAGCTAGTGCCCAACTAAGGCGCAACTTGGATGCAACTAGGGCATAACTAAGGCGCAAGTAGGGCGCAAGTAGGACGCAACTACGGTGCAAGAATAGCACAAGTAGGGTTCGAGTAGGGTACAAGTAAGGCGCATTAAGGGCGCAACTAGGAAGGAAAAAGCACAATTAGGGTGCAAGCAGGGCACAACTAGGGTGCAACTAGGGTGCACCTAGGGCGCAAGTAGGGTACAATTAGGACGCAACTAGGGCGCAACTAGGATGCAACTAGCTTGCAAGTAGGGCCCAAGCAGGGCGCAAGAAGAACAAAACTAGGGCGCAACTAGGGTGTAACTAGGGCACAACTAGGGTGCAACTAGGACGTACCTAGGAAACAACTAGGGTGCAACTAGTGTGTAAGTAAGATGGAAATATAGCAAAACTAGAGCGTAACTAGGGTGCAACTAAGGGACAAATAGGGCTCAAGTAGGGTGCAAGTAGGGTGCAACTGGGACGCAACTTGGACGCAATTAGGACGCAACTAGGGCAACCAGGGCGCAAGTAAGGCACTAGTAGTGCACATGTTGGGAGTAACTTGGTTGCAACAACAGTGCAACTAGGGCACAAGTAGGGCACCAAAAGGTCCTAACTAGGCACAACTAGGGTGTAACTAGGGCACAAGTAGGGTGCAAGTAGGGCGCAACTAGGGTGCAACTAGGGTTCAACTAGGGCACAACTAGGGTGCAACTAGGGCGCAACTAGGGCGTGGCACGTGCCCAACTGAGATACAAGTAAGGCACAATGAGGGCGTGACTAGGGTTCAAGTAGGGCGCAAGTAAGGCGCAAGTAGGGAAAATGTAGGGCACAACTAGGGCACAACTAAGGCACAACTAGGGTCTACTATGGTATAGCTAGTGCCCAACTTGGCAGAACTAGGGCGCAACTAGGACGCATTTAGGGCGCAACAAGGATGCAAGTAGGGCGGAAACTACGACGCAAGTAGGGCGCAAGTAAGGCGCAACTAGGTCGCAACTAGGGGGCAACTAGGGTGCAACTGGAGCGTAGCTTGTATCGAAGTGAGGCGCAACTAGGGTGTAACTAGGGTGCAAATGGGACACCACTAGGACACAAGTAGGACACAAGTAGGGCGCAAGTAGTGTGCAACTAGGGTGTAACTAGGGCGCAAATCGTGCGTACCTGGAGCCCAACTAAGACATTACTAGGGCGCAACTAGGGCACAACTAGGGTGCAAGTAGGGTACAACAAGGTTGGAAGTAGGGCACAAGTATGGCGTTAGTAGGGCGCAAGTAGGATGCAACTAGGGCACAACTAGGGTGCAAGTGGGGTGCAACTAGGGCGCAACTAGAGCACAAGTATGGCGCAAGTAGGGCATAACTAGGGTACACCTAGGGCGCGACTAGGGTGGAAGTAGGGCACAAGTAGGGCACAAGTTGGGCGCAAATGGATGCAACTATGGTGTAACTAGGGTGGAAGTAGGAGACAATTGGAGTGCAAGTAGGGCGCAATGAGGGTCCAACTAAGGCGCAAACATGGCACAAGCAGGACGCAAGTAAGATGCAACTAGGGCGAGAGTAAGGCGCAATAAGCGCGGAACGAGGGAATAACTAAGGTGCAACTAGGGCGCAACTAAGTCATTGCGAGAGCCCAACATAGGTGTAACTAGGGCGCAACTAGGGTGCATGTAGAGTGCAATTAGGGTGCAAGAAGGGCACAAGAAGGGCACAACTAGGTCGCAACTAGGGCGTAGCTAGTGTCCACTTAAAGTGCAACTAAGGCACAACTGGAGCGTAACTAAGGCACAACTAGGGTGCATGTAGGACACAACTAGGGCACAAGTAGGGCACAAGTAGGGTACAACTATGGCGTAACTAGGGCATAACTAGGGCACAACTAGGGTAAAACTAGGGCGTAGCTAGTGCCCAACAGAGGCGCAACTAGGGCACAACTAGGGCACAAATAGGACGCAAGCAGGGCGCAAATAGAGCGCCACGAGGGTGCAACTAGGACACAACAAGGGTGCCTGTAAGGTGGAATCAGGGTACAACCAGGGTGCAACTAGGGCACAACTAGGGTATAGCTAGTACCTAAGTGATGGGAGACTAGGGCACAACTAGGACGCAAGAGGGGCGCAACTAGGGTCCAAGTAGGGCGCATGTATGGCGCAAGTAGGGCGGTCGTAGGGTGCAACTAGGGCACAACTAAGGCGTAACTAGGGTGCAACTAGGACGCAGCTATTGCTGAACTCAGGCGTAACTAGGGAACAACTAGGCCGCTAGTAGGGCTCAACTAGGTCGCAATTAGGGCATAACTAGGGCACAACAGGCACACAACTAGGGCGCAAATATGGTGTAAGTAGGGCACAAGTAGGGTGTAACTAGGGTAAAACTAGGGTGCAACAAGGGTGCAAGTAGGGCACAAGTATGGAACAAGTAGCGCACAACTAGGACACAACTAGGGCGCAACTAGGGTGCAATTACGGTACAACTAGGGTGCAATTAGGGCGCAACTAGAGCACAAGTAGTACGTAAGTAGGGCAAAATTAGGGCGTAATTAGTATGCAACTATGCACAACTGGGGCATAAGTAGGGGGCACGTAGGGTACAAGTAGGGCATAACTATGGCGCAACTAGGGTGCAACTAGGGTGCAAGTAGGACACAAGTAAGGAGAAACTTTGGCGTAGCTAGGGCACAACAAGGGCACAAGTAGGGCGCAAGTAGTGCGCAACTAGGGTGCAACTAGGGTGCAACCAGGGCACAACTAGAGTGCAACTAGGGTGCAACTAGGACGTAGCTAGTTCCTAGATAATGCGGAACTAGGGCATAGCTAAGGTGCAAGTAGGTCACCAGTAGGGCACAACTAGGGTGCAACTAGGGCGCAACTAGGACGCAACTAAGGTGCAACTACTGTTGTGTGTGTGGTATACAGCTTACGGTGACCCCTCGCCTCATGTCCATCCACATACAGATCCCTGACATGGCAACAGTCACAAAAGACCGGCGGCTAGACGAGCGCCCAAAAGATGTCTATTGTAGCTAGATCCTTGCTGTGGAACAAGACATAGGCATGCAGCCTATGAAGACATAGCTCTTGTCGACGTGGCCTGTCTGGTTCAAACGACTTGTTGTTATGACGTGTCTGCAGGGAGTTATGCCCAAAACCGCGTTTCTGCCACTGTTTTGTTCTACTAGAGAATTGTACGCCTGTGCGCGCCGTGTGGGTGTGTGCCAGCCAGGCCTGAGACCATGTTTAGTCTGCCCACGGCTCAGTTTCTCTCTTTGTACATTGCTTGCAGCCAGACGCATTGATGCATTGTGCTAGTCAGACCTTTGCACTTGATTTCTGCTATACTTCCCAACACCTGCTTTCATGCATTCTGTCATGGTATCCAAGCGGCGAGGCATCCCTCGCTGAGCTGCGTAGCAGAGATACAGCAGTGGCAGCAGTAGTGAGAGTCATAGCTAAAGCCATGGTCTTGGGAGGACCCACCGACCCACGGTGACCCGCCGCAGCAGATTGCTGCAGCGGAGACACCCTTACAACCGCATCACCAAGCCACCACCACCGGGCAGCCAAGGGTTTCCCAACCCTCTCCAGCAGCAGTTGAGGCAAAACCTCAACCACCATTTTTAGCGTGTAAGAGCTCATTAGAAAGCTCTTGCAAAATCCTATCCATCACTTCCATTCCCGCCTCATTTCATGTCCTCTATGCTCCAGGAAATGAAATAATGCTCTCAGATCTAGATTTTTTTTCCAGATTTTGGGCTGAAAAGAAAATGGTGACGTTTTTTCCCCCTTTTTAAGGTTTGTTTTTGCACGAAATCCCGCCATTGCATTCAGCACCCTTTGGTACATAATTGCTCCAAAATCTGCTTCCTTTGGACAACCTTCATGCTGACATCCTCATTTCTAGGTGATGATGTCAGCACCAACACTTGAGAAACGCCAATGGTTTAATCATCATTTGTTGCCAGAATTCCAAACCCTCGAGAAACGCCAATGGTTTGTTATTCTGACAACATTGATTTTTACACCCATACTGAGTAGCCGTTGTCAGGATGAGATCCACGTGGTGCGGTCCCGCCGTTTGTCTGATCGTCTCTAGTGGTTCACGTCTACTGTTTTGGGCGAATCTGAGACTGAGCGTGAACTTTCTGGTCGCCTCACGCTATGTGAGCAGGAATTTAGAGACAGTCAGTTTGTGAAGGGAAAAACGTCGTTTTGCATTAGTTTTTTAACATAGACATAAATACAACATTTATAGGGCTAGTCATGAGCTTTGCAACGCACCAAACCGCGCGCAATGCGGCCAAGCGTAGCTCAAGTTATGCTTGCCGAAGCGCAGGTCTCACCCACCAAAGAAGCCTGACGCCGCCACTCACCGTGGCGCCTTCGTTCACGTGCAAAGCGCCTTTCCCAAGGCACATATCCCATTGCACATGGTGTGGGGGTCCCCTGCACTGTTTCCACGCACCCTACCCACTTTTGGGTCGTGTTTGGTGATGGGGTGTGACGAGGTTCGAAACCTGTCCGTGGACCTGCAGTCAGAATTTTGACTAAGTCCCCGCGTAACAAAACGTGCTACTGAGTTTCGGACATCGAGCCAGGATTTTGGCTGTCCCTCAGTAACAACCTGCACTACTGGATCCGGTGGATGATCCACCTGATCAGGCGGATCATCCACCGGACGCCTCGGCAGGCCTATCGGAGAATTTTCTCAAGATGGTTTTTTTGTTACTCGGTCCGGTCGATTATCGACCGGATTTCGAATCGCAGCCGGCTCCCAGAGCCCCTGCGCATACCCCAACTTTGGAAAGCCATATCTCCCTCGATACTTGTCCGATTCTGACGAAACAACCTCCACCGGATTAAGCGACTTGTCAACTTTAAGGGACAATCATCCGTTTTGGATCCGAGCAATGGTCGAGTCGCCAGATCCGCCGGAGTGGAGTTTTCACTTTCTGGCGGCTCATCGGCGCCTCCCGCCACCGCACTTGGGCATGCGGATGGGCAATTTTTCAACATTCTCCCCCTTGCACCTGCCATGTCCGCTGCTCCTGCTTGCTCTCACTCATCTTCCGCTGCGCCCTCCAGCCCATCATAGCTGGTCGTTCCAAGTCTGGCCACGCTCATCGCGTGCCGGTCCGCGGGTTGCGCCTTGGTCAAGCAATTTGCAAGGATGTTCTGCGTGCTGCAGTGCTGCAGCACCACGTGCCCCTTCTCGACCATGTCCCGTGTGTAGTGATAATGCACGTCGATGTGCTTTGTCCTCCTGTGCTGCGTCGGGTTGTTGGTCAGCGAGATGGAGCCGGTGTTGTCCTCTTGCACCACCGTAGGCTTCAATTGCGGCACGCCCAGCTTCCCAAGCAACCTGCGGAGCCACACCGCCTCCTTGACCGCCTCGGCCAGCGCGATGTACTTCGCTTCCAGTGTGGAGGTGGCGACACATTCCTGCTTCCTGCTGCACCACGAGACCGCTGCACCAGCAAGGAAGAACATGTAGCTGGATGTGGACTTCCGCTTGTCCACATCCCTAGCGTAGTCTGCGTCCGTGTAGTAGATCAAACACAAAGGGTCCGCCTGCCCTTTGCTGTCGAACCTCAGGCGCGCGTGCCGCGTGGCCTGCAGGTAGAAGAGGATGCGCTTGACCGCCTGCCAGTGTAGTGGCCCTGGATCGTCCATATACCTGCTCACTTGGTCCACCGCGTAGGCCAGGTCCGGTCGAGTCGCCACCATGGCGTACATGAGGCTGCCGACCGTTGATTGGTACGGCACCCCTGTCATATTCTCCCGCTCTTCTTTTGTTCGCGGCGCCATTGTCGCACTCAGTTCACAAATCGTGAAGACTGGACTGCACACTTGTTTGTAGTCCTCCATGCCGTACCGCTTCAGTACCTCGGCCACGTATTTGGCCTGCCCCAGCTGAAGCGTGCGCGCCCTCCGATTCCGCATAATGCTCACCCCGAGGTAGAACTCAAGCTCCCCCATGTCCGACATCTGGAACCTGCTGCTCAGCTACTCTTTTAGTTACTGTAGGCTCGGCAGGTTTGAGGAGCACAAGATCAGATCATCCACATAGAGTGCGACAATGTGATGGAGCTTCTTGCTGCACCGCACGTACACATTGTGATCTGCCTCACAGTGCTTGAAGCCGAGTTGTGCCATGAAGCTGTCCATATGTTGGTACGAGCATCGGGGCGATTGTTTTAGTCCGTACAAGGACTTTCACAGCTTCTATACCTTGCCTTCCGGCGCCTCCACCCCCTCCGGCACCTCCATGTAGATTTCCTTGTCGATGATGCTATTGAGGAAGGCTGTCTTTACGTCCATTTGGTGGAGTTCCATGTCCTTCGCGGCTGCCACCGCAAGGATCACCCGGATGCTTATGAACTTGGCGACGGGGGCAAACGTCTCATCGTAGTGCTTGCCCTTACGCTGTGCGTACCACTTCGCCACAAGCCACACCTTGTACTTGTCAACCACACCTTCCTTCGTGAACTTGGTCTTGAAGACCCACTTGGAGCCGATGACCTTGGCATCTTTTGGCCTGTCAACCAGCTGCCACGTGTCGTTTTTAGCAATGGATCCCAACTCCGACTTGATGGCGGCGTCCCACTGCTTTCCCTCGGGCCACGCAAGCGCCTCTTGCATGGTTGTCGGCTCCGTTGATGCAGTGAGCATGCACCGCGTCATGCCGATCCATCGACTGGTGCCTGTGTCGAAACGCTTTCCCGCTCTCCGCTGCTTTCCGCTGCGGCGCGGCAGTCTTGGCGGCGTCTCGTCGCTCTGCTGCGATCCTTCCGACTCAGTCCGCTTCCGTGAATCATCAACCAGACGGCTTCCTGAGGATTCTTCTTGCTCTGGTGAACCATCAACCGGACGGGCGGCGCGTCCGGAGGAGTTTTCTCTGACGCCCGACGCGAACTCCCTTGGGAGTGCGTGCTTCGGCACCCGCGGTGCCTACTTCAACGGATCATTCCGCCGGATCTCCAGCCAAGCTACATCGTCATCGGAGTCCTCCGCGTCGGCTGCTGCACCTACTGCACCGCCGCGCTCTGACACCGCATCATCGACCTACGCTTCTGCCGGCTCCTCCTCGTAGTGAAGGAGCTGGAACCACTCCCCCTGTTTTGGAGTGTTCCCGACGCTTATGTTGTTGCTGCTGCTGCTAAAGATTTGCTGCTCGTCAAACTCGACGTCACGGCTGCAGATGATCTCTTGCGTGCGCGGGTCCTAGAGCCGTTACGCCTTTTGCACGCTCTCGTAGCCGAGGAACAAGCACGGCTTTGCCCGCGGTTCCAGCTTGCTGTCGTGTCGTTGCGCCGCGTGAACCATCGCATGCGCCTTGCACCCAAACAACTTCAGGTGCGCCACATTTGGCTTGCGCCCGCTCCAAACCTCCTGCGGAGTCTTCTAGTCGCCCTTGTCCTTCAGCACCGCTGTTGGGGTGAGGTTGATGGTGTAGCTCGCTGTACGCACAGCCTCTACCCAGAACCCTTGCGGCAATCCCGCATCCACAAGCATGGTCCGCACCATGTTGAGCAGCGTCTGGTTTGCTCGTTCCGCCACTCCGTTGGACTCCGCATCAAGTAGGGCGAAAAAAAGGCACAACTAGGGCGCGAGGAGGGCACAAGTAGGGTGCATCTAGGGCATAACTATGATACATTCAGGGTAAAACTAGGACGCAAGTAGGGCGCAAGTACGGTGCAACTAGGGCTCAACTAGGGCACAACTAGGGCGCAACTAGGGCTCAAGTTGGGCGCAAGTAGGGTGTTGGAAAACTAGAACTATGTTTTCCCTGTGTGTATCCAATGGCAAAATGAAAAAGGGGCAAGACGGAGGGCCAGGGGAGAGGCGCCACTCTCTCCCCTGACCCTCCGCCCTGCCTACTCTACTCTACCCTACTCTACCCTGCTGGGATCAGGAGAGAGGGTAATCCCATGCCTCGCCCTGTCCACTTTGTACCTGTTGTTCAAGAGACTATGGATGAGCGACAGAATGTATCATGGTGTTTTATTGCACTTCCGTGCTGAGTGGGCTGGAGCGAGGAGGGGAGGCAAGAAGAGGAGCTGACATGGACAACTGAAGCTAGGTATTCAGGCAGAGCGCAAAGGATGCTGGACACCCACCGGACTACAATCAATGATGGATCTGTCAATCCATTATCAAGGATAAATCTACGGTTGAAGACCTCCGAAGAAAGGAAGATCCATGGCCTACGACAAAGAGATGAATAAAGGAGGATCGACAAATGAGGGGAGGTTGTGCGAGCGAGCCAGCAGCGCAGTGTGATCGCACCCCAAGACGATCGCAGCCGTCTCACGCCGGCAAACTGCCGTCTCGCACAGTGTATCACACAGGGCGTTCCGGCGCAAGTGAAGACGAAGGCCGAACCAAGACCCGGAGTACATAAGCTAGCTACGAGACTAGTAGTAGTTTAATCTGTTCAGTTGTATTTCTGCTCATAACCAGATTCTCCTCTTTGGTGTCTCTGGGTAGCACTCTGGTGTAATTGTCAGATGACTGGTTTTGAGTGCTGAGAATTTGTGGCTGGTTCCGACTGTCAAGCACTTGTTCAAGATGGCATTCTAAGATCCACATTTCCTCATTTGGTGTCAGAGCAGGTGTGCCATACTCTTGAATCAACAAGGTTTTCTGAGAGCATAAGACGATGTGAGCAGAAGCAGAACAGAATCAGCGGCGTTTGCCGCATCTGTGATTCAACTGACCACCATGGGGGGTGGATCAGTGGGAGATCATTTCAAGGTTGAAATATTTGATGGGGACAAGTACCATGAGTTCTTGGCCATTTAACATGCGGATGGTGTTCTTGGCCAAAGGTTTGTGGGGGGTTTTTTCAGATCCGCCAACCGAAGTGCTACCACAAAATCCAACACCTGAACAAGCAGCAGCATGGAAGTGGAAGGTGGAACAGGCGTTCGCACTTCTGGCCATGCAAGTGACTGAAAGGCTAAAATTTTTGATACGAGATGGAAACCCTGACTTCAATCCAAGGATTGCCTGGAAGCGGCTCAAAGATTGGTATCAGTGAACAAGAGAAGATGGCCCTGCTCAACGAGTTTTACTCTCTCAAGATGGAGGAAAACACCAAGATTGATGATCATGTTGCCCATCTGAAAGCTCTTGTAGAGCGCATTTCCCTCATGGGACAGGCTATCCCGGAATCACAAGTTGTTCACAAACTTCTTGGAATTCTACCAGAGCGCTTTAACCGCACTGTTGAACATCTTCTAGTCCCTCAGGAACAAGGACTGGCAGTGGACAGAGAGATTCAGCAGCAGGAAACAAGGATCCAGCAACAGGAACAACGGCTACTACTACCTGAAAACAATGCAGGTGCAGCACAGGGAGGACAAGGCGGAGGCCAACAACAACAACAACAGATTATTCCACAGCAACCACTGGTACCTCTTCCATCTTTCACACTTAATCTGGAGAGAGAGTGTGATTATGTATTCCGAGCAGAAGAAAAATTCATCAGAGAAAGCGGTGGCCCTGAATCTGCGCTGTACTCCAGATTCCAGAAGGGAGGCCAGAAATGTAATTTCTCTGGCCAACATGTTTCAACTGGTAGACCAGGCTGTGGACAGGGCAGACTGGCCACCATGAGCACACCAGTACATCAAGCTCAAGGCACACCACCAAGACAACGCTCTTCACATCAGAATGCCCCTTTTGGTTCTCCAGAAAATCGACACAGAGCCATGGCAAATGTACAATGTTGGAACTGCGGCAATCTTGGACATAACCGTTTTTGTCCCAAAAGAGCAAGGTTCAGACCACAATCTCAGCAGGCAATGATGGCTCAGGACACATTCAGCCAAGGATCTGGTTCGCCACCTTCTTCACCATCCGCTGCAGCATTGCTGACTCCATTGTCAGACGTGTCTTTGAA
This sequence comes from Penium margaritaceum, assembly GCA_023375785.1. NCBI lineage: Eukaryota > Viridiplantae > Streptophyta > Zygnematophyceae > Desmidiales > Peniaceae > Penium > Penium margaritaceum. Next base: position 87,769 of record SZWC01001608.1, on the reverse strand, counting down.
CGACTCTCTTGATCAGCCAATGGCACCTCCAGCTTCTTCTTTGGAGTTTATGCCATCAGGAAAAATCGCCCTTGAGGAAGTGGCATTTTGTACCATTGAAAGTGTATTTCTACTTGCAGCTGGAGTGTTGGCTTGGATCATTGATTCAGGCCATACCAGGCACATGACCAGCAACAAATCCTGGTTCACATCCCTTGTCCCCATCAACCCACCAAAGGCTGTGAAACTCGGTGATGGACGCATCATCCCTGCCACAGGAACTGGAACAGTGCGCATCAACATCATGGTCAAAGGCCGAACAGTGACCAGACTAATTCATGACGTGTTATTCGTACCAGATCTATCAGCAAATCTCCTGTCAGTGACCAAAATCAACGACAAGAAACTCAGAGTGATCTTTGATCTTGACAAGAGCTGCAACATCTACACCGCCACTGGCGATCTTGCAGCCACCGCCAGCAGAAGAGGGAACTCGACTATTCTACACACTGTTGATGATAATCCTGACATTACTCAGCCTGAATTGGCTTTTGCAGCAGCCACTGATGGATCTCAGGCTCAGGTATCATATCCTGCCCCCAGTCAGAGCCCAACAGAACTTTGGCACAGGAGACTCGGACATGTTGGTTACTCCGCTCTGTCCAACATGGTCCAGAAGAAGATGGCACACTCGCTTCCTGCTGCATTCTCTACTCCAGCAGCTGGTCATGTCTGTGAAGGATGCCTTGCTGGAAAAAAGAGCCAAGCACCTTTCGAGAGTCATCCTTCTCATCGCAGTACCAATCGTCTTGAGCTCATTCACATGGACATGTGCCACATTCCGATAGGGTCAATCTCAGGCAAGCACTACTTCCTGGTTTTGACCGATGATAAGACTCACTACACGTGGGTTCATTTTTGGCGCAAAAAGTCTGAGGCAGCTGAAATCATTATCTCCTGGACTAAGTTGATTGAGAATGAGACCGATATCACCATCCAACGGTTAAGATCCGACAACGGCACAGAGTTTCTGAATACCACTCTCAGCACCTTCTGCAAGTCCAAGGGTATTAAACAAGAGACAACAGTCCCTCTCACTCCGCAGAAGAATGGCCATGCAGAAAGGATGAACCGCACCCTCCTGGACAAAGCCAGAGCCATGCACCATGATGCTCATCTGCCGCACACCTTCTGGGCTGAGGCAATCAACAAAGCAGCACACATTCATAACCTTCTACCTTGCCGACAGCTTGCAGATTCTATCTCACCTTTTCAGGCATGGACCGGACATTGGCCTGATTTCAGTTACCTGCGCGTCTTCGGCTGCACCAGCTATGCCTGGGTCCATCCCTCTCGTCGTGAAAAGCTGGATCCGCATTTCCGCAAGGGGATTCTTGTTGGGTATGAAGCGGCTGGTCAGGCCTACCGACTCTATGATCCTGCGACCAAGACCATCGTCCACAGTCGTAGCATCCAGTTTGATGAGAGACCTGGCACTCATCCTCCAGCAACAGCTTCATCTACTACGACTCCAGTTCTTCAGACCATTCCGCTCGATGATGAGGCGTTGCCGGAAGAATTTCAGAAGGTCCAGGTCGACCTTGAACCAGATGAACACGATGGTGTGATTCCTCCAGTCGTGCCGCACCTTCAGGCTGCCAACCAAGCACCTGTTCAATGCCTCAATCCCAGGCTCCATTGCAACTGGCAGCCTGATCAACCACCACGACGCTCTGCCCGTCTTGCCGGGCTTGCAGGTGTCGCTGAACTTCTCTCCACACCTGTGGATTCTCTTGACATTCCTGAGGTTGCCCTCGTCACTCAGGTCGTTGATCCTGTCAGCTACAAGGAAGAGCTTTCTCGACCTGAAGCTGCTGAGTGGCATGCTGCCGCTGTCGAAGAACATGAGCAACTGCTCAAACAGCACACATGGGACCTCGTTGTGCCTCCACCTGGAGCACCCATTGTCACGTGAAAATGGGTGTTCAAGACAAAATTGGATGCTGCAGGGGAGCGCTGGCGGTACAAGGCTCGCCTGGTTGCACGCGGCTACAGTCAGATTCAAGGCGTCAACTACAGTGACACATTTGCCCCGGTGGCCAAATATTCATCCATCCGTGTAATCATGGCCCTTGCTGCCAGCCAGGGCTGGCATCTGCACCAGATGGATGTTAACTCTGCATTTCTCAATGGCGACTTGGAAGAAGAGGTTTACATGTCTCAGGCTGAGGGCTTTACGCAACCAGGGGAGGAGCCTTTGGTCTGCAGGTTGCGCAAAGCCCTTTACAGCCTCAAGCAGGCATCGCGCCAGTGGAATAAAAATATTCACGAGTTCTTTGTTCAGCACAGCCTGCAGCAGCTGCATTTTGATCATTCCCTCTACTACAACTGCACTTTTGGTATGATCCTCTATGTGGATGATCTCATCCTGTTTGGCAGCAGCATGTCTGAGATCACATCTCTCAAGCAGGCACTGCCGTCCACCTTTGAGATGACTGACATGGGTGTTCTGACCTACTATCTTGGGATTCAAGTCAGTTGGATCGACTCGCAGATCTTCCTCTCTCAGGATTCCTACGTGAAGCGGATGGCAGCCAAGTTTGGCCTGGATGCTCCCCGGCCTACAGCGACACCTCTTACCTTGGATCATGGTCCGACTACTCCTGCAACTCCAGACATGATGGCTGATGCCCAAGAGACCCGCACCTACCCCATCCTGGTGGGATCTCTCATGTATGCTTCTGTTGGGACACGCCCAGACCTTTCCTACGCTGTCGGACTGCTAAGACAGGGGTGTAAAGGACCAACCAAGGCTCACGTGATCCAAGCCAAGCACTGCATCAAATACCCACGCTGCCCCTCCACCATGAAGATTCGCTACAAGCCAGGTGGCAGTGTTACTCTCACTGGATATTGCGATGCCGATTTATCAGGTGACAAGGCTACAAGTAAGTCAACCTCCGGTTATGTGTTTCTACTTGCCGGTGGTCCAGTGAGCTGGAGATCAAAGAAGCAGTCGGTGGTCGCCCTATCATCTACAGAGGCAGAATACATCGCAGCCAGCGAGGCAACATGCGAGGATGTCTGGCTGCGGATGCTGTTGGGAGAACTCGGCTTTGATCAGCTCGAGCCTACCACTCTGCACTGTGATAATCAGGGAACCATCGCACTGAGCTAGGACCCTGTGTTGCATGACCGCACAATGCATGTAAAGCGGCAATATCACTACGTGCGAGATGCAGTGGCAGAGGGCGAAGTAAACCTTGCGTTCGTTGGGACCAAGGCACAGTTGGCTGATGTATTTACTAAGGCTCTGGACCACAAGCAACATGGTGTCCTGGTTGCAAGCATGGGAATGAGCATGTGAGGATGACCTTGTAACTCAGACCCCCAATACGAGCAGGTACTGAGAGAATGAGCATACCATGATTCGCATTGCACGACCCACATGCATATCAATTGCTCAGTCAACACCAACAACAAAATAAAAACAAGCACTTGAGGAAAAGTGGAGTGGAGCGATGACCTTACATTGTAACATGGCCCACTCAATGCGAAGATGGGACCATGCATGAGGAAGAGCGATGAAAATCCAAACACATGAGGGGCTCATAGATCAGGGGAGGTGCAGATGTAGACCTTTTCTTTTCATTGATTTTCTTGCTGTTTCGTTCTCCATACAGTGATTGGGATTGGAACACGAGGGGAGGAAATGTTGGAAAACTAGAATTAGGTTTTCCCTGTGTGTATCCAATGGAAAAATGAAAAAGGGGCAAGATGGAGGGCCAGGGGAGATGCGCCACTCTCTCCCCTGACCCTCCGCCCTGCCTACTCTACTCTATCCTACTCTACCCTGCTAGGATCAGGAGAGAGGGTAATCCCATGCCTTGCCCTGTCCACTTTGTACCTGTTGTTCGAGAGACTATGGATGAGCGACAGAATATATCATGGTGTTTATTACACTTCCGTGCTGAGTGGGCTGGAGCGAGGAGGGGAGGCGAGAAGAGGAGCTGACGTGGACAACTGGAGCGAGGTGTTCTGGCAGAGCGCAAAGGATGCCGAACACCCACCGGACTACTATCGATGATGGATCTGTCGATCAATTATCAAAGATTAATCTACGGTTGACAACCTCCAAAGAAAGGAAGATCCACGGCCTACGACAAAGAGATAAATAAAGGAGGATCGACAAATGAGGGGAGGTTGTGCGAGCGAGCCAGCAGCGCAGTGTGATCGCACCCCAAGATGAGCGCAGCCGTCTCACGCCGGCAAACTGCCGTCTTGCACAGTGTATCACACAGGACGTTCCGGCACAAGCGAAGACGAAGGCCGAACCGAGACCCGGAGTACATAAGCTAGCTACGAGACTAGTAGTAGTTTAATCTGTTCAGTTGTATTTCTGCTCATAACCAGATTCTCCTCTCTGGTGTCACTGGGTAGCACTTTGGTGTCATTGTCAGATGACTGGTTTCGAGTGCTGAGAATTTGTGGCTGGTTCAGACTGTCAAGCACTTGTTCAAGATGGCAATCTAAGATCCACATTTCTTCATAGGGCACAACTAGGGCGTAGCTAGGACGCAACTAGGGCCCAACGAGGGCCGAAGTAAGGCACAACTAGGATGTATCTAGTACCCAGCTAAGGCGCAACCAGGGCGCAACTAGGATGCAATAGGGTGCAAGTAGGGCAAGAAGTTTGTCGCAAGTAGGGTGCAAGTAGGGCACAAGTAGGGCACAACTAGGGTGCAACTGAGGTGTAACTAGGGCGTAGCTAGTGCCCAATTGAGGCACAACTTAGGTGCAACTAGGGTACAACTAGGACGTAACTAGGGCACAATTAGGGCGTAACTAAGGCGCAACAAGGGCGCAACTAGGACGCAAGTAGGGTACAACTAGGGCACAACAAGGGGGAAACTTGGGAGTAGCTAAAACCCAACTGAGGCCCAACTGGGGTGCAACTAGATGCAACTAAGCCGTAACTGGAGCGCATGTAGGACACAACTTGGCTTCATGTAGGGTGTAAGTTGGGCACATGTGGGGCACAAGAAGGGTGCAACTACGGCACAACTAGAGTGCAATTAGGGTGCAACTATGTTGCAAGAAGGGTACAACTAGGGAACAACTAGGGCACAACTAGGGCACAACTAGGGTGCAACTAGGGTACAAGTAGGGTGCAAGTAGGGTGTAACTAGGGCATAAAAAGGACACAACTAGGATGTAAGTAGGTCCCAAGTACGGCGTAGGTACGACACAAATAGGGCACTACTAGGGTGCAACTAGGGCGCGAATAAATCCAAGTAAGGTGCAAGCAGGGTGCAACTAGGGGGCAACTGGGGCACAATAAGGGGGCATATAGGGTGCAACTATGGTGCAAATAGGGCGCAACTAGGGTATAACTAGGGCGCAACTAGGGCGCAACTAGGGCACAACTAGGGCGCAACTAGGGCACAACTAGGGCACAACTAGGGCACAAATTGGACAGAAGAAGGGCACTAGTAAGGTGAAACTAGACACCAACTAGGACTCAACTAGGGAGTACCTAGTGCCCAACTGAGGCTAAACTAGGGCGCAAGTAGATCACAACAAGGGTGCAACTAGGGCTGAAGTAGGACGCAACTAGGGTGCAAGTACGGTACAAGTAGGGCGCAAGTAGGGCGCATGTAGGTTGCGACTAGGGCGCAACTAGGGCGTATCTAGGGCACAAGTAGGGTGCAAGAAGGGCCAAACTATGGCACAACTAGGATGCAACTAGGGCGCAACAAGCGCGCAAGCAGGGCCCAAGAAGGGCGTAAGTAGGGTACAACTAGGACGCATCCAGGGCGTAACTAGGGGAAGTAGGATGCGAGTAGGATGCAAGTAGGGCACAAGTGGGACACAACTAGGCCGCAACTAAGGCACAACTAGGGCGCAACTAAGGTGAAATCAGGGAATGATCAGGGTGTAAGTAGGGCACAACTAGTGTGTAACTAGGGTGCAACTAAGGTGCAAGTCAGGCATAAGTAGGGCGCAACCAAGGCGCAACTAGGGCCCAAGTAGGTTGCAACTAAGGAGTATGTAGGGCGCAACTAGGGCGTAAGACTGGGCCACAACTAGGGTGCAAGTAGGGCATAACTAGGGTAGAACCAGGGTGCATGTATGCCGCAACTAGAGCGAAACTTGGGCGCAAGAAGGGTGCAAGCAAGATGTAACTAGGATGCAACTAGGACGCAACTAGGGTGCAAGTAGGGTGTAACTAGGGCGCAACTAGGGTGCAACTAAGGTGTAGCTAGTGTCCAACTGAGATGCAAGCATGGTGCAACAGGGGCGTAGCTAGGACGCAAGTAGGGTGCAAGTAGGTAGCTTGTAGGGAGCAACTAGGGCGCAACTAGGGTGCAAGTAGGGCGCAACAAGGGCACAACTAGGGTGAAACTAGGACACAGTGAGTCCCTAATAGAGGAGCAACTAGGGCGCAACTAGGACGCAACTAGGGCGCAACTAGGGCCCAACTAGGGCGTAAGTAGAGCGCAACAAGGGCCCAAGTAGGGCGCAGGTAGGGCGCAACTAGAGCACAACCAGGGTGCAACAAGGTTGCAACTAGGGCGTAGCTAGTGCACACCTTACGCGCAATAATGGCGCAACTAGGGCGCAACTAAGGCCCAATAAGGGCACAACTAGGGCATGACTAGGGTGCAAGAATGGAGCAAGGAGGGTGTAAGTAGGGCACAACTAGGTTGTAACTAGGGCGCAACTAGGCCTTAGCTAGTGCCCAAATGAGGTGCAGCTAGGACGTAACTAGGGCGGAAGTAGGGTGCAAGAAGGGAGAAACTAGGGCGCAATAAGAGTGCAACTAGGGTACAAGTAGGGCGCAAGTAGGGTGTAAGTAGGGGACAAGTAGGGCGCAACTAAGGTGCAACTAGGGTGCAAGTAGGGAAAAAGTAGGACGCAAGTAGGGTGCAACTAGGGCGCAACTAGGGTGCAAGTATGGCGCAATGAGGGTGGAGGTAGGGCGCAAGTAGGGTACAACTAGGACGGAACGAAGGCACAACTAGGACGCAAGTATGGCGAAAGTAGGCCGTAAGAATTGCACAACTAGGGCGCAATTGGGGATAACTAGGGTGTGGCTAGTGTTCAACTGAGGTGCACCTAGGGTGCAACTAGGGCGTAAGTCAGTTGCAACTAGGGCACAAGTAGGGTGCAACTAGGGTGCAAGAAGGGTACAAGTAGGGTGCAACTAGGGTGCAACAGAAGAGCAACTAGGGTGCAAGTGGGGTGGAACTAGGGTCAACTAGGGCACAACTGGGGCACAACTAGGATGCAAGTAGGATGCAAGTAGGGTGCAACTAGGGCGCAACTAGCGTGCAAGTAGGGCGCAAGTAGGGCGCATATATGGTGCAACTGGGGCATAACTGGGATGCGACTAGGGCACACTAGGATGCAAGTAGGGCGCAAGTAGTGTGCAACAAGGGCTCAACTACGGGGTAACTAGGATGCAAGTAGTGCACAAGTAGGGCGCAACTAGGGCACAAGAAGGGTATAACAAGGGTGCAACTAGGGCGCAACTAGGGTGCAACTAGGGCACAACTAAGGCGTAGCTAGTACCCAACTTAGCACAACTAGGGCACAACTAGGATGTAACTAGGGCGGAACTAGGGTGCAAAGTGGGGGTAACTAGGGTGTAGCTATTGCGCAACTCAGGCACAACTAGGGCGCAACTGGGACGCAAGAAGGACACAAGTAAGTCGCAACTTGGACTCAACTAGGGCGCAACTAAGGCTAAAGTAGGGCACAAGCAGGGCGCAACTAGGGTGCAACTAGGGTGTAGCTAGGGCGCAACTTGGGCGTAGAAAGGGCGCAAGTAGGGCGCAAGTAGGGCACAACTAGGGCACACCTAGGATGTAGCTAGAGCTTAAGAACGGTGCAAGTAGGGTGTAACTAGGGTGTAACTAGGGCTCAACTATGGCAAAAGTAGGGTGCAAGTAGGGCGCAACTTAGGTATAACTAGGACACAACTAGGGCATAACTAGGGCACAATAAGGGCACAACTAGGGTGTAACTAGGGTGCAACTAGGGTGTAGCTAGTACCCAACAGAGTTGCAAGTAGAGCACATTAGGGCGCAACTAGGGCGCAAGTAGGGCGCAAGGAGGGCGCACCTAGGGCGCAACTACGACACATTTTTTGCGAAGCTAGTATGCAACTCAGGCAAAACTAGGGCACAACTAAGGTGCAAGTAGGGCTCAAGTAAGGTGTAACTAGGGCGCAACCAGTGTGCAACAAGGGCACAACTAGGGCATACCTAGTGTCCAACTGAGGCGTAACTAGGGCGCAACAAAGGTGGAACAAGGGCGCAACTAGGGCGCAACTAGGGCGTAATCAGGGCGCAAGTAGGGTGCAAATATGGCGCAACTAGGACACAACTAGAGTGCAACTAGGGCGCAACTATGGCGTAGCTAGTGCCAAACTAAGTTACAACTAGGGTGCAACGTGGACACAACTAGGGCATAACTAGGAAGCAAGTACGGTACAAGTAGGGCGCAAGTAGGGCGCAAGTAGGACGTAACTAGGGCGTATCTAGGGCACAAGTAGGGTACGACTAGGGTGCAAGTAGGGTGCGACCAGGGCAAAACTGGGGTGCAATAAGGGCACAACAAAGGCGCAAGTATTTCATAAGTAGGGCGCAAATAGAGCACAACTATGGCACACTAGGTGTAAGTAGGGTGCAAGTAGGGCCCGCGTAGGACGCAACTAGGGGGCAACTAGGGCGCAAGAAGAAGGGAACCTGGACGCAACTTCAGCCCAATTAGCATGCAAGTAGGCACAAGTGGGGCGTAACTACGCCTCAATTGGGGCACAAGAAGGGCACAACTAGGGCGCAAACAGGACGCAACTAGGGTGCAACTATGGGGCAACTAGGACGCAACTTGGGCGCAAATCGCAAGTACGGTGCAAGTAGGGTGCAACTAAGGGGCAACAGGGCCCAACTAGAGCACACGTAGGGCACAAGTAGGGCCCAGGTAGGTCGCAACATGGATGCAACTAGGGTGCAACGAGTGTGCAAGTAGGGAGCAAGTATGCCGCAACTAGGGCACAACTAGGACGCAACAAAGGTGCAACTAGAGTGCAAATAGGGCACAACTAAAGTATAGGTAGTGGCCAAGCAAAGCGCAACAAGGGTGCAATAAGGGCGCAAGTGTGGCGGAACTAGGGCGCAAGTATGGTGCAACTACGGTGCAAGAAGGGCGCAAGTTGGGTGCAACTAGGACACAGCTAGGACGCAACTAGGTCGCAACTAGGGCGTAGCTAGTGCCCAACTTAGGCGCAACTAGGGCGTAACTAGGGTGCAAGTAGGGTGCAACTACGATGTATCTAGGGCACAACTAGGACACAATTAGGGCACAACAAGGGTTCATATAGGGCACAACTAGGGCGCAACTAGGGCGCAACTCTGGCATAAGAAGGGCGCAATTGGGGTACAATCAGGGCGCAAGCACGGTGCAAGTAAGGAGCAACTTGGGTGCAACTAGGACAAAACTAGGGTGCAAGTAAGGCATAACTAAGGTGCAACTTGGGCCTTATGCAGTGCTCAACTAGGCGCAATTAGGGGACGATTTGGGAGGAAGTAGTGCACAAGTAGGGTACAAGTAAAGTGTAACGAGAGTGCAACTAAGACGCAAGTAGGGAACAAGTAGGATGCAAGTAGGACGTAACCAAGGGCGCAACTAGCACTCAACTAGGGCGCAAGTAGGGACCAACTAGGATGCAAGTAGGGCACAACTAGGGCGCAACTAGGGTGTAATTAGGGTGCAAGTAGGGACCAACTACAGCACAACTCAGACGTGACTAGGGTCCAAAAAGGGTGCACAAAGGGTGCAAGGAGGCTGCAACTAGGGCGCAACTAGGGCGCAACTTGGGTGCAAGTAGGGCGAAAATATGGCGTCAGTAGGGTGCAACTAGGAGGCAACTAGGACATAGCTAGGGTGCACGTAGGGCGCAAGTATGGCACAACTAGGGCAAAAAAAGGGCATATAGGGTGCAACTAGGCTGCAAGTAGGGTGCAAGTAGGGTACAAGTAGGACGCAACTGGGGTGCAACTATGGCACGTCTAGGGCGTAGCTAGTGCCCGACTGAGGCACAACCAGGACGCAGCTAAGGCAAGAATAGGGCATAAGCAAGGCAAGTAGGGTGCAACTAGGGCGCAATTAGGGCGCAACTAGGGCGTATCTAATGTCCAACTTTGGTGCAACTAGGGCGCTACTAGGGCGAAACTAAGGCGCAACTAGGACGCAACTAGGGTTCAAGTAGGGCGCAAGTAGGGCACAACTGGGACGCCGCTAGGATGCAAGTCAGGTGCAACTAGGACATAGCTAGGGCGCAAATAGGGCGCATCTAGGTACAACTAGGTCTTAGGTATTGTGCAACTTAGGTGCAACTAGGGTGCAACTAGGGCAGAACTAGGGCGCAACTAGGGCGCAAGTAGGGCACAACTAGGACGTAACTAGGGCACAAAAACGGCGCAACTAGGACGCAACTAGGAAACACCTAGGGCGTAACTAGGGAGTAGCTAGTACGAAACAAAGAGGCAACAAGGACGCAACAAGGGCGCAACTAGGGCGCAAGCAGGGCGTAGCTAAAGACAAGTAGGGCGCAACTAGGGTACAACTAGGGCATAACAAGAGTGCAAGTAGGGCGCAAGGAGGATGCAACTAGGGCGCAACTGGAACCTAGCTAGTTCCTAACAGACGCGCAACTTGGGCGGAGCTAGGGCACAAGTAGGGCGCGAAAAGGGCACAAGTAGGGTGTAACTAGGGCACAACTAGAATGCAAGAGAGGCGTAAGGAGGGCGCGAATAGAGCACAACTAGGACGCAACTAGGGCACAGCTAGGACATGCGCAACTAGGCGCATGTAAGGTGCAACTAGGGTGTAAATAGGACGCAACTTGGCTGCAAGTAGGGCGCAACTAGGGCAGAACTAGAGTCTAGCTAGTGTCCAACTCAGGGGCAACTAGGGCACAAGTCAGGCGCAAATAGGGCGGAGGTGGGGTGCAACTAGGGTGCAAGTAGGGCGCAAGGAGGGTGCAACTAGGACGCAACTAGGGTGCAACTAGGGTACAACTAGGGCATAGCTAGTTCCCAACAGAGGCGCAACTTGGGTGCAACTAGGGCACAAGTAGGGGGCAACTAGGGCATAACTAGGTAGCAACTACGATGCAACTAGGGCATAGCTAGTGCTCAACTGAGGCGCAACTAGGATGCAACTATGGCGCAACTAGGGTGCAAGTAGGACACAACTAGGGCGCAAGTAGGGTGTCACTTAAGCGCAACTAGGACACAACTAGGGCACAACAGGGGTGCACCTAGGGCATAACAAGTGTCCAACTGAGGCACAAGTAGGGCACAAATAGACCACAACTAGGGCGCAACTAGGGTGCAAGTAGGTCATAACTAGGGCGCAAGTATGCAGAAACTAGGGCGCAACTAGGACGCAAGTAAGGGGCAAGTAGGGCACAAGGATGGCGCAACCATGGTACAACTAGGATGTAACTAGGGCGCAAGTAGGGTGTAAGTAGGGTGCAAGTAGGATATAGCTATGGCGCAAGTAGGGCGTAACTAGGGTGCAACTAGGGCGCAACTAGGGCACGAGTAGGGCGCAAGTAGGGCACAAGTAGGATGCAACAACGGCAGAATTAGGGCAAAACTAGGACGCAGCTAGTGCCCAACTGAGTCAGAAGTAAGGCGCAACTAGGGCAACTTAGGGCCCAACTAGGGCGTAACTAGGACGCAAATAGGGTGCAAGTAGGGCGCAACTACGGCCAAAGTAGGGCGCAACAAGGACTCAACTAGGACACAACTAGGGTCCACCTAGGGTGCAAGTAGGGCTCAATTAGGGTGCAAGTAGGGTGCAACTAGGGCGCAAGAAGGACGCAAGTAGGGCTTAAGTAGAGCGTAACTAGGACGGAGCTAGGGTGCAACTAGGACACATGTAGGGCGCAACCAGGGTGCAACTAGGGCGCAACTAGGGCACAACTAAGGTACAACTAGGGCGCAACTAGGGCGCAACTAAGGTGTAAATAGGGCGCAAGTAGGACGTTACTTCCAGTCACGTCCTACTTGCGCCCTAATGCAAGCGAGGATTTGGTCACTCCCAAGGATTTTTGGGGTGTTGACCGAACGAATGAGAGGCTCGGAGCAGCAGTACCCGGGCACAAAACAAATCAATCAAATTTTTAGTACGTGCAGAGGTCGCAGTGGATGTCGGCTGATTTTCCGGTCCCCCCCCTCACCCCCGGGATCGCGAGTCCAGGACTCGCGAGGCCGCAGACACGGGGGAGGACAGACTTGGACTCACGAGTCTGGGTTCAGACTCGGACTCGCGAGTTCAGGTCTTGAGTCTGGGTTTTTTGTGTACACCCTTAGTAACTGGGGCGCAACTACGGGGTACCTTAGTTACAAGTAGGGCGCAAGTAGGACACAAGTAGGGTGCAACTATGACGTAACTAGGGCACAACTAGGGCACAACGAGGGTGCATCTAGGGTGCAACTAGGGTGTAGCTAGTGCCCAACTCAAGCGCAACTAGGGTGCAACTAGGGTGCAAGTAGGGCGTAACTAGGGCACAAGAAAGGCACAATAAAGGCACAAGTGAGACGCAAGTAGGGTACAACTAGGGTGCAACTAGGATGCAACTAGGGCAGAACAAGGGTGTAGCTTGTGCCCAACTGAGGCGCAACAAGGGCACAACTAGGGCAAAAGAAGGGCGCAACTAGGGCACAATTAGGGTACAACTAGGGTGCAACGAGAGTGCAACTAGGGCATAACCAAGACAACTAAGGGTGCAACCAGCAAAATTAAGGGTGCAACTAGGGCACAACTAGGACGCAAGTGGAGACACTTAGGGTGCAAGTAGTGCACAACTAGGATGCAACTAGGGTGCAACAAGTGTGCAAGTAGGATATAAGAAGGTACAAATAGGGCATAATTAGGACGCAAATAGGGCATAACTAGGGCACAGCTAATGCTAATTGAGGTGCAACTAGGGCGCAACTAGGACGCAAGTCGGACGCAACTAGGGCACAATTAGGACGCAACTAAGGTGTAATTAGGGTGTAATAAAGGCGCAACAAGGGTACAAGTATGATGCAACTAGGGCGTAGCTAGTGTCCAGCTAAGGCGCAGCTAGGGCCCAACTAGGGTGCAAGTAGTGCAAACTAGGGCGCACGTAAGGCACAACTAGGATGAACCAGGGTGCAACTACAGCGCAACTAGGGCGTAAGTAGTGCGCAATTAGGACGCAATTAGGGCGTAACTAGGGCGCAAGTAGGGTGCAACTAGGGTGCAACTAGGGTGCAACTAGGCCGCAACTAGGGGGCAACTAGGGTGCAACTAGGATGCAAGTAAAACACTACTAGGGCACAACTAGTGCACAATTAGGGCTCAACTAGGGAAAAGTTGGTCGCAGTTATGACACAACTACAGCACAACTAGGGCATAACGAAGGCACAACTAGGGCAAAACTAGGGCGCAACTAGGTCGCAACTAGGACGCAACTAGGGCACAGCTAGGGCATAGCTAGTGCCCAACAGAGGCACAACTAGGGTACAACTAAGGTGCAAGTCAGGCGCAACTAGGGCGCAAGTATGGCACAACTATGGCGCAAGTAGGGCACAAATAGGGCACGACTTTGGCTAAATTAGGGCGCAACAAGGTTGTACCTATGGCATAGTTTGTGCCCAACTAAGGAATAACTAGGGAACAACAAGGATGCAAGTAGGACGCAACAACGGCGGAAGTAGGATGGAATCAGGGTGAAACTAGGGTGCAAATAGGGTGGAAGTAGGGCGCAAGTAGGGAGTAACTAGAGCGCAACATGGGTACTACTTGGGTGCAAGTAGGGTGCAAATAGGGTGCAAGTAGGGTGCAAGTAAGGTATAACTGGGGTGCAACTAGGGTGCAACTAGGTTGCAAGTAGGATACAAGTAGGGCGCAAGTAGGGCGAAACCAGGGCGCAACTAGGGCGTAACTAGGGTGCAACTAGGGTGCAAGTAGGGTGCAACTAGGGCAAAACTAGGACGCAAGTTGGGCACAACTAGGGCATAACTAGGGTGCAATTAGGGTATAACTAGTCCCCAACTGAGGCGCAACTAGGGCACAACTACGGCGCAACTAGGGCGCAAATACAGCACAGGTAGGGCACATATAGGACGCAATCAGGGTGCAATTAGGGTGCAACTAGGGTGCAACTAGGGTATAGCTAGTGCCTAACCGAGGCGCAACTAGGACGCAACTAGGGTGTAAGTATGGCGCAAGTAGGGCGTAATTAGGGCACAACTAGGATGCAACTTGGACGTAAGTGGGGTACAAGTAGGGCGCAAGTAGGGCTCAACGAGGGTGCAACCAGGGCGCAACTAGGATATAGCTTGTTCCGAACTGAAGTATAACTAGAGCACAACTAGGCCGCAACTAGGACACAACTAGGGCGCAACTATGGTACAACTAGGGCCCAATTAAGGCGCAAGAAGGATGAAAATAGGGTACAACTAAGGCGCACTTACGGTGCAACTAGGGGGCAGGTGAGGAGCATGTAGGGCACAAGTAAGGCGCAACTAGGGCGCAACTAGGGTACAACTAGAGTACAACAAGGGCCAAGTAGGGCGCAAGTAGGGCGCAACTAGGGCACAACTAGGACACAACTAGGTCTCAAGTATGGCGCAAGTAGATACAACTAGGGTACAACTAGGGCACAACTTGGGTGCAACTAGGTTTTAGATAGTTCTCAACCGAGGCGCAACTAGGGCGAAACTAGGGTGCAAGTAGGTTGCAACTAGGGTGCAAGTAGGGCGGAATAAAGGCGCAAGTAAGGCGCAAATAGGGCACAATTACGGAGAAACTAGGATATAACTAGGACGCAACAAGGGCATAGTTTGTGCCCAACTAAAGCGCAACTAAGGCAAAACTAGGGTACAAGTAGGGCGCAACTACTTTACAAGTAGGGCACAAGTAGGGTGTAACTAGAGCGCAACCAGGACGCAACTAGGAAAAACGTAGGGTGCAAGAAGGTCGCAACTAGGGTGCAACCAGGGTGCAACTAGGGCACAAGTAGGGCGTAGATGGAGCGCAAGTAGGGCACAACTAGGGTGCAACTAGGGTGCAACTAGGGCGCAACTAGAGCGCAAAGCAGGCGCAAGTAGGGCGCAAGTAAGGCATAACTAAGACGCAACTAGTACGCAACTAGGGCGCAACTACGGCACAATTAGGGAACAAGTACAGTGCAACTAGGGTGCAAATAGGGCGCAACTAGGCCATAACTAGGGCATAGCTAGTACCAAACTGAGATGCAAGTAGGGCACAACTAGGGTGGAAATTGGGCGCAATTAGGATGCTAGAAGGGCGCAACTAGGGTACAAGTAGGGTGCAAGTAGGGCGCAACAGAGGCGCAACAAGGCTGCAACTAGGGCGCAACTAGGGCGTAGCTAGTGCCCAACTAAGGCACAACAAGGGCACAACAAGGACGAAAGGAGTGTGCAACTAGAACGCAAGTAGGGCGCAATGAGGGCGTAACTAGGACGCAGCTAGGAAGATACTAGGACACAAGAAGGGTGCAACCTGGGCGCAACTAGGACGCAACTAGGGCGCAAGTAGTGCCCAAGTAGGGCACAACTAGGGCACAACTCCGGCGCAACTAGGGCTCAACTACAACATAACTAGGGGGCAACTAGGGAAAAACTATGGCGCAAGTAGGGTCCAACTAGGGTGAAGGTGGGTGCAAGTAGGGTACAACTAGGGCACAACGAAGGCGCAACAAAGGTGCATGTAGAGAGTTACAAGGACGCAATTAGGAGGCATCTAAGGCGCAACAAGGGCGCAACCAGGGCGAAGCTAGTGGCTAACTGAGGCGCAACTAGGGCACAACTAGTGCCCACGTTGGGCACAACTATGGCGCAAGTAGGGCGCAACTAGGTAGGAAATAGGGCACCAATAGGGCGCAACTATGGCGTAACTGGGGCACAACAAGGGTGCAACTAGGACATAGCTAAAGTCCAACAGAGGCATACCTATGGCACAACTCGGAACTCGTGAAGAGCAAAAAAAACTCCATTATCTTTGCTTCTTGGAATTTTACTAACATGTATACACGAAATACATCACTAGTTTATTAGTGAACAAATGAATTTTTATTTTCAAAGAAAATCCCAATCATTGATAATGAATTGTAATTCATTATTGTCTGTTGATTTAAAGATATATTAAATGGTTTTAAGGTCACCTAGTTTTGTCCTGTGAATGTCTTAAGGGTATGTTAGTCTTACATAGTATGTGATCAAGATTTAGAGACAAAATAGACTTCAGTCTTCGCAGGCGAACGGGACATGCAGTTACTTTTCTGAATGCTCGCAAGTGTCGCGAGCGTAATTCGCTCGGAGTCCATTGTCCCCCCCCCCC